>WOXC01004762.1:0-130000 GCA_011680675.1 Gymnobelideus leadbeateri | reverse complement strand
TTAATAAAAAATGGTAAACAGCCTGATACTGTGTGTTTGAGGACCAAGCTTAGCCTGTTTGGGATGAAGTTTTCCCACCAGAATCATCTTCTTCTTCTTCTTCTTCTTCTTCTTCTTCTTCTTCTTCTTCTTCTTCTTCTTCTTCTTCTCCTCCTCCTCCTCCTCCTCCTCCTCCTCCTCCTCCTCCTCCTCCTCCTCCTTCTTCTTTTCCTTCTTTTCTCTCTCTCTCAGTATGAAGGATTTACTATTTTTAAGTCAAAATGCTATGTATTTTGCATCCTTCATAACTGAACAGAGATGGATAGTTTTTTGGCTGTTTTCTGGGGTATGTTTGTGTCTGTTGCATACACCCTATTTGGAAGAAGTTAGCCAATTTCAAGGTAAATAAAGAAGGATGTTTTATATTAAATGAATCTATAGTGAGCTAACTTGTAACAGGGAATAGTAGATTAAGGAAGTACGAATGTATCATCTTTCATTATTAATATAATCCGTAAGTAGTACTCTATTGAGCCAGATCATTAGCATTTACAAATTCATAGAATAATCCTCTGCGTTGATTAGAATTACATATGAAAAGTGTTTCTGGTGCTTTTACATAAAAAGGCTTTAACAGCAAAAATGCCTTCTAAGAGTATAAAAAATATAGTTGTAGGATTAGGAAAAAAAAAAGAATTGATCTTTTTACAGTGAACTAAGAGGGAGGGGTACCCTCCATCATATTTGATTTTAACCTTAATTCTTGGAAGTGTTTGATATTTGTGCAGAACAACTGTGGTATGACAAAACGGTATTGATTGAGGAAAAATACCTTGGTGCTAATTGTATCCTGTTTACTGTTTGCATAAGTGGTAGCAAAAGGGGTGTGTATCATTGTTTGCTTGTGTTTGCAATGGACTTTTACTGTATCACCAAAGTTTATTGAAAAAAGCTTTAGGTAGGCAGTTTTTAAAAAGTGGTTTAAATGAAAATAAAATAACTATGAACATAAATGTTTTAAACAAGAAATGAAGTTCACCCACCATTTGTATATGTGTATAGGAATGCTTGTTTTCATTCTGTTATCCATCTGGATTTTTACTGGATCAGAAATTTGTTACTGCTTAAAAAAGAAAAAAAAACCTGCCTGTTTGTGTAAATCTGAAGACCAATTGTAGCAAAATGTGTACAGTGGCTTATACTGGCTATTAAGAAAAATTAGTATTTTAGGTTTCTTTTTTCTATTCTTGTAGGAATTCTCATTCTAAGATTTATTTGGATATTCTAAAACAAATTTGATGAGAAATACTTCTGGAAGTTGTATCTGAGGTCCATTTGTCATGTGGATTTGTCTAAAACTTATTTGATAAAGAGTATATCACATGATAATTTTAAAACCAATGGTTGAGTAACTTTGGTATGAAAGAAATGCTTGCAGGGGAACAATAAAGGCACTACTCTATTTACATTTAAGAGGAAGTTGTACTTACTGAAATATCAAAGCACTTGAACACTTTCAGAAGTATAATGAGCTTAGTTGACAAACCAAATAACCTTTCATTTTTTTTCCCTTGGTTTAGTTGGCCAGCTCTTGTCATAACAAGATAATACTGGTATAGAGTTCCTATCCCATTCCCAGGAGCCGACAAGTAAGGTGCTAATGAAAACACATGCACCCTTTCTTGAATGAAAGTCACATGACTGGTTCTGTTTCCTTTATTGAAAGGGAAGCTTTTACAAAAATAGTACTTCATAGTAGGCACATAATCTGTTCCATAGAACACTGAACTGGGTATCAGGAAGCCAGGTTTCTAATTCCTGCTCTGTTACTGAATCACTGTGTGACATTAGTGAAGCTACTTAATCTCTCTTTTTTTCTCAGTTTCTCCATCTGCAGAATAGGGATAATAAGTTCCCTCCCCTTAACTATCTCAAAGGCACAGTTGTGAGGGTAAAGTAGATAGATAAAAGATATGAAGACACTTTAGAGTTCTTTCAAAGAATGGTGGGATATCAATCCAAGAATTCTGCTGCTACTTCTACTTATTTAAATACACACACACACAAGAATTCACAAATATACAAAGAACTGGTATTTGTTTTAATGAGTACACAATTTACAGATCTAAAGACTATTTTTAAACCTGTGAAATTAAGTTTGCTCTTTTAAAAAAATGTACCAGTTTTTGTATAATTATATACATATATGTGTGTATATGTGTATATTCACATATCTACATATGTGCATAAATGGATTGCTAATCTTTTGGATTTTGTGTTTAGTTTTTCAAGTGGAGGAGATAGTTCATATCTGACAAAGCCATTCATTAAGAAATAGGTACTCTGTTTTAATGCACCAAACCTCCTGACATTAGTGTTTTGGGTTTTTGTTTTGTTTTGTTTTTTAACTTTGAAAATTTATTTAAAGGTACCATTAATATTAATGCATTAGTTTTCTAAATTACACTTCAAAATAGATCATTAACAAAACTATTTTCCTACTCTTGGAGGTATCTAAAGACTTAATTTTTATTTCAATTACCCTTTATAATTACCTCATATTTATTTAAATAGGGGCTTTCCAGATGAGCATGTATGTTAAATCCCACATTTTTTAGTGGTGACAGTTTGTGTTTAGGAAAAATATACATTTGTTTTACTAGTGGCAGTCCAAGCTGTTGTTATGAGATACATTAAAACAACAATAACCAATTCCTCAGACTTTCCATTGCCTCCATCATTCTTTGTTCACTTTGGTATTTCATTCTTTTGGGCTGATTAAATGAAACTGGTCCCTCTGTGCACCGTGTTTTGACTTGTAATGCTGTGCTCTTTGGTTTTACAACAATTTAGGAATATTTCTACATTTTACCATCACCTTCTATCCAAATTCTGTTTTAATTGAAAATTGAGTCTTTAAAAATATTTTATTAACATTAATCCAGACTTTTGTTGTTGTTTTTAAGAAAAACCTAAAACAAGGTCACAGTTTTCCAGCCATACCAAAGCATAATGGTTTTTCTGTTAAAATACCCACTAATGCATTTTCCACAGAAACATAGTTCCAAGAATTAGTTAACTTTTGGTATCAGATTTGGCACCTAAAGGGAGTTTTTGCCTTTTTTTGTAGCACAGAATCAAGTGTTCCAGTTTCACCTTAAACTTAAGGGAAAATGTAACTTTAGTCTTTTATCTGCATTACCAAGTAGAGTTTGGAGAAAAAAAAATCATTCAGTGTAAAATAAGCTTTTGTGGGCCCACCCTCCTAGGCAAATTCTCCATTTAGCTCCTAGTCAATTCACAAACCGAGTTCTCTGCAGAATTTCTGTAGTATAGACAGGACTAAAAATAACGTGTGCTTCTAATTGAAATTAATATAAAGTTTTTGAAGTGAAAAATGCCATGAATTTTGTAAACAGACATTCTCAGAAACAAAATTCAACTCAAAATATAGAAGAAATATAGCATTTTGCAGGGGGGAAAAACTAAGCATTTTCCATTTTGAACTTTAATTTCCATGTCCTTAAAAAATAAAACTAATGCCATCTACAATACAAAGCAGGGGAGGGAATGCTGAACATCAATGTTCCTTTTTTTCCCTTTTTATTTTAAGTTATATTTAGTTTGAATGTCCATTTGAAGACTGTCATGGTAACTGAACCACTTAAGATAAATTATTGTAGACAAAGTTGAAGGGTAGGTTTGTTCTAAAGGGAACCAGCAGAGTCATTGCTCAAGGCAGAGGAAATGGTTAGGTTGATGGTTGCTTCTGATTACTCGATTTCTTTCAAGATAGCTACAGAGAGTAACATTGACTTGGCTCTAACTAAAATACATATAGGAATGTATGTTTAAACAGAGAAAAGATTTGAAATGAGCATATTTTATGTGCTAGGCTTTCCCTCCCACCATCCACAAGAGAAAATAAAGTTAGGTAATGCTTGCCATACATATTAACTTAGAGAATTGCATTACATTAGAATGCTGCAGGAAAATTAGGCTGAAACTAGTATGTTGTATACTTACCCACCTCATGTTCAATTTGGTCATTCTGATTTCTTTTGCATGAACTTGGGGAAATGTTATTTTGTATAATTCAGGTGCTTACTTTGGGGATTAGAATGAGTGATACTTTTGCACTGGTAAACAAATTCATAAGTTTTCATTTATTAAGTTTTAGAGTGCTTTTGTGTATATTTTGGATAATCATAAACTTTTAAAAGCTATATTTATTTTGCCATTCTGTCAGTTTTAGATAAGTTGGACAACATATATTCTTCAAAACTCATTTTTTCAGGCAAATAATTACTTTTACTGTCATTTGCAAATATAGCATCTTCCAAAATGGCTTATATCAATATGGAATAATTTAGAAAGGGATAGGGAATTGAACTGTAATTTCACTTGCATGGAAATAATCCAGGTGAGGAAATTACCACTTACATTGCAGTTTGGCATTGACTCTTTATTCTCAAATATAGGGACTGCCTAGAATAAGGCAGGTTAAATGACTTACGCAGAGCGACACAGCAGTTTCGAATCACAAGCTGGACTTGAACCCAGGTCTTTCTGACTTTAAGACCAGCTCTATTGACTGTATTCACTACCACTGATTCATTTAAGGATTTTAGATTATCCAAACTCCTTATAAATTTTCTAGAAACAATTTTAGATTTTTATTTACATATACCTAACCTCATTTGAACACACTTGGCTATATAAACTTAAAGAGCAATCCCACTGGAAGAGAAGTAGTTTTTGCTCTAATACAAATTCAAAGTGATAACTTGATCAAGGACTTAAATAAAAATATTCAAATTGGCAAATATTATTTTCTAAACATAAGATTTTATTTTATAGCAAATATACCAGTCATGATAATCTATTTCATTATTCTGTTAACAGTTATTCCAAAGCTTGTGCAATAATCAATTATATTCCAGAGTTTTATTGCATAATCCTAACGTTTATGTATGGGAAAAGATGTTCTCTCTTCTGCTGCATCAAATAAGCTCTTCATATCTATCTACAAATATACCCCCAAGTGACAAAAGTTTAAAAAATAATCCAACAGCCTCTTAGAGAATCTAGTCTTTTGTTTCTGAAGAATGCTGTTGAGGTTGGCTGTAATGAAAGATTTACTGATTTCTACTCACAAACTTCAGGTTTTTTTCAAATTTTTTTGGCAAAAGGACCATTACTGGTGTTTCTAAATTTGGAGTTTTCAGAGCCCATCCTTCATATATCATCTTGTAGTAAAACACTTAACAGCTCTGAGCAGTAAGCATGGAAGGTATCATTCTACCTATTTTATAGTTGTATAGACTGAGGTTCATTAAGAATGACAGATTAGTAATGGAGATAGCATTGGAATATTGGTTTTCACACTTTCAGGCCACTTCTTTTTCTACAGTATCATGCTTCCCCATAAATTATATCCTTTATGGTCCTCTTAAGAGAGCCATGTTGTATTGTAATATCCACATCACAGTTTTCCTCAGGTAGGAGTGTGTGTGTGTGTGTGTGTGTGTGTGTGTGTGTGTGTGTGTGTGTAACACTGGCCATTTATGCTTATGTGTGAAGAGGTAAAGATTCAGGGGAGAAAGGTAAGAAAGTTTCTAAAACCTTTAGAAGACTTTAAATACATTATTCAGTTTAAAGAACTTGCTTTGATGTCTCTAGGATTTCATCAAGGCATGAAATTTTAGATGTGGAAAGAAAAACATGACATATAGTCAGTGCTATTTTACAGAGAAGAAAACTTGAGACTCAGAGTGTATGTGACTTGCCCAAGTTAGTGGCAGGAAAATTTGTATACATTAAAGAGAATGCATTGCACTCTGTTATAATGACTAATAGTTTCTTGATTTCTTTTAGGACTTTGGAGCAAGACAGGCATTTGTAGAAATTCTTTTAAGACCACTGAGTCTACTAGAGTAAATTGCTTCTTGGGAGGGATAGAAAGTACCCTCTTTAAGGGACCAGGATCATTTAATTAATCCAGAGGAGTCCAAGTAAAGGGATGTTTTTGCACAGAAAACATCTAGCTAATTTTTATAGTGTTCATGTAACATAAAAATGAAGTGGAGATTTGTCAAGTGTCTTAATAATGTCCTTAATGTAGCCAGCCAATTATTAGGGACAATTCAGTTCTGAGAACCTATCTAGCATAGGACTAGGGAGACATAGCTTAGGTTGTAAATACAATAGCTAACAAACTCTGAGGTGTTCAGTTGGATTGTTTGTTTGTTTGGAGTTTTTCATGTTCTTCAAGGCTAATTTATTATTTAAAAGGAAATACTTTATAACCCTCTTTATGCCTAACTCCTCTAACAGTTTCCTAAGACATGAGTCATTAACCTATTCAGTGATGGGTTATTTGAAAACTAACCAATTTAGAATTTGTCTGAGGATGGATAAATAGCCTATGAATTTTTAATACTATTTATCTACTTGTAAGTGGATGATTCTACCAATACTTTCATTATTCTTAGGAAAATAAAGAGAAATAGTTAGCCAAGTTGAATTTATGAATTTAGCATGAAAACTAATCTCTAATGATAATAATTAGGATAATAATAATATTCCTTTTAGAAACACATGCTTTTGCCAAAGCATTAAATAGCCAAATGAATGAATAAAAGTTCATGTTGTATCTATAGAGCAAAGTATCTAGAAGTCTCCTATAGATGGACTCTGGTTACTATAGATGATTCAGTGTTTTGTTTACATTAGCTGTCAGTCTCTTCAGCGTCCTAGAAGAGAATGCTTCCTTCCTAGCAGATGGCAGCCCCAGGGCCATGCACCTGCCATTACAAGCAATACACACTAGTAATCTACCCCAGCATCGCTGTTGACAACAGGCTAATGAGTGGAGACTGTCTGCCTCACAGGGTAAACAAAATAGGGGGATTTTTTTCCCCTTCAGTAAAAGTGATTAAGGTAGTGATAAAACTTTTCCTTTCCTGGAAAAAAAGGAAATGTCTCCTACTAGTGAATTTGTTATTTACTTTTGAAGTTGAATAGAAGCAAATTAAAGGAAATAAAGATGTACCGTAAATATACATGTACCCTGGTCTCTTACATCGTGATGCTTGTTTTATTGATGTACATCTTGATATCTCCTGAATGAGGGATAGGGTTTGTGGAGTTTTATTCACTGCCCAATGTTGTGATATAGGGTCATTCTAAAAGGGAGACTGAAATCTATTTTATCATCACAGATTCTCTACTCTGTTGTTGAAGAATTCAGTAAACCTAGTTCTGAGTTACACTACCATCTGTTACTGCCATGCCAAGGGACCAGCTTATATTAATGTGGGACTCTCTGGCTTTTATTTCTTTCAAGTTTTCAAAAGGCACTGATAGATTATATTTGGGGTTAGGGGATGCAGAATGGTGGGAGAAAAGGTCTTTGAAATAGGCCAGGATGTTCTTGCTAAATTTAAAAACTACCCAAATATTACCCAGAGTTTTTGGAGTATTAAGCAGGATTAAGTGACGTGTGGATTAAATGTTGTGTTGAGCAGCTTGTTTTTGTTTAAAGGAGTTAGAAATGGAGACACCATGACTCTAGTCTATTGCCCCAATCACAGAGTTGCTGATACCATGCAGAAATTCCCTAGAAAAGCAAACCTTAATAGTCAATTTACTATACCACAGGGCCCTAGGCATTTTTGATGGTAGTATCAGCATTAGTAATAAAGCTTCATCCGCTAAATGCGCATTGTAGTACTTATATCTTTTTGGGGGGTTTTTTTTTTTTTTTGTCTTTTTAAAATCCATGGGGCGGCTAGGTGGCGCAGTGAGTAAGAGCGCCGGCCCCGGAGTTGGGATGACCCGAGATCGAATCTGGCCTCAGAAAATGAGCACCCACACATAAATAATGACTAGCCGTGTAACCTTGAGCAAGTTACTTAACCCCAATTGCTTTAAAAAAAAATCCATCTAGATGTGATTGACCTAAGGTAAATGTAGAAGTATATAGATTAGTGCATCAGGAAGCTATTCTAGTGGTAATCTTATAAATTGGATCAATCAAAAAAATCTGTACTTAATTTTATGTTGGTCGTCTAGAGAGATTTAAAATAAATACATGATTTCATTTAAAACATATTTAGGTATTCAGTGGAAAAGTAACTTTGCTAAAATGGAAAACAGTTCCCCCCCACCTTTTTTCTGGGATGTAAGAATTGGGGATGGGTAGGGTTAGGGTTCACAAAGTACATATGTACAAGTCTTTATATTCCATGAAAGTCACTTTGCTACTTAAAGCCTAAAAAATCCAGTGATGACCTTTTTTTAAACCAAAAGCTAGAGTTTTTTCATAATTTCTTCAAATTTGTAAAAAGCAGACCTTTTTTTTTTTGGATAAAACCTGTGTGGTTTTCAAAGCTAAGGACACTTAAAAGTTCTAGTCATATCAAAGGCTTATAATATTGATGTTAAAAAGTCCTATAATGCTTAGATTCACTTTTAGCCTTTCTTGTGAAACACTTTGTATTAAGGAGTTAAGCCTGTCAAAGTTCATTAGAATATTTTTTTTTATCTTCTGTGCTTTATTTTTAAATTAATTTATTTTTAACATTCTTTTTAAAATTTATTTTAAAATTTTGAGTCCAAATTATCTTCCTCCTTCACACTCCCACCCACTGAGAAGGCAAGCAGTATGATAGAGATTATTCATGTGAAGCCATGCAGTACATATTTCCATATTAGCCATGTTACAGGAAGGAAAAAAAAAACACAATAGAAAGCAAGAAAGTAGAGAAAGGGGAAAAGTATGTTTCAACTGCATTCAAAGTTCTTAAGTTTTCTATCTGGAGGTAGATAGCACATTTTGTCTTGGATACTTTGGAATTGTCTTAGGTCATTGTCTTCATAAGAGTAGCTAAATTTGTCACAGTTCATCATCATTACAGTATTGTTGTTATTGTGTACAGTGTTATTCTGGTTCTGCTCACTTCACTTTATATCAGTTCATATATATCTTCCAAATATTTTCCAGAACCCATCCTGCTTTTCATTTCTTATGAAAAAAATAGTATTTCATCACAGTCAACAACTTGTTTAGCCATTCTCTAGCTGAAAGTCATCCCCTCAATTTCCAATTTTTTTTTGCTACCTCAAGAGCTACTATAAACATTTTTGAATATGTAGGTTCTTTGCCCTTTTCTTTGATCTCTTTGATGATAAAGACCTAATAGTGACATTGCAGATTCAGAGGGTATGCAGTTTTATAACTCTTTGGACATAGTTCTAAATTGTTCTCCAAAATGATTGAACCAGTTAACAATTCTACCAATAGTGCATTAATATACCTATTTTTCCACATCTAATCCAACATTTGTCTTTTTTATTTTTATGTCATGTTAGCCAATCTGATAGATGTGAGGTAGTACTTCACAGTTTTTTTATTTGCATTTCTCTAATCAATAATGATTTAGAGCATGTTTTTCATGTCATTATTGATCACTTAGTTTTTTTCTTCTGAAAACTGCCCCTTCATATCTTTTGACCATTTGGCAATCGGGAAATGGCTCTTATTTTTATGAATTTGCCTCAGTCATTCTCTCCTATATTTGAGAAATGAAGTATTTATCAGAGAAACTTCCTGTAAAATTGTTCTCAGTTTCTTTCCCTCCCTCTAATTGTGGCTACATTGGTTTTGTTTGTTCAAAAGCCCTTTAATTTTATGTAATCAAAATTATCTGTCTTACTTCCCATGATCTTCTCTGTCTCTTGTTTGGTCATCATCTCTTCTATTGCCCACAAATCTGATGGGTACATTTTCCCATGCTCCATTAATTTGTTTATGTTATCATCCTTTATCGAATATTATTTCTTAAAGATAGCACAGTGCAGTGGAAGGAACCCAGAGTAAAAGCAGAGGTTTAGGCTTGATTTCTGGCTTTAACATTTAGTAAACATTATAGCTGTGGTCCATCATTTAGCTTCTCTGAACCTCAGTTTCCTAATTAGTAAAATAGAAAAGAATATTTGCATCACCTGCCTTACAGGATTGTGGTAGAGGAAATACATGGTGATACTTAAATTGCCATATGTGAATTATTATTAACAATGTTATTGGGCGGCTAGGTGGCACAGTGAATTGAGCACTGGTCCTGGAGTCAGGAAGACCTGAGTTCAAATCCAGCCTCAGACACTAAACACAAAAACTAGCCATGTGACCTTGGGCAAGTCACTTAACCCCAATTGCCCTCCATACAGCAAAACAAACAAACAGTGTTATTAGTAATAGTAATAGAAAACCAATATCAAATATGCAACTTCCTTAGGCAAAAAATGTGTTAATTATTGCCATGTGCCTTACTTTATCTAACTCATGCAACACCTGTAAAAGTTTGAGGTCCAAGACAGTGGAGATTTCACCCTAATGATTCCATTTTTATTCAGTTTGAAGATTACTATGTTTGCAGATAGTGGGAACCATAGACTTTCAGTAAGGGTGGGACCCTGTCCATATTAACCTATTATTTAGTCAACAAATATTATTCACTCTGATATTTCATACACCTGTTTATTTCTCAGTGTTGATAAGGAAATTCTGCAAAATAGTATAAATGTGCAAGCATGGAAGATTCTGATCCTTCAGTAATAGTAATTACTATTCTTAAAGTATAGATGGAAAAAATAAATTTTTACCATATAAATAACACTGTAAAATCAGTTATGTTGTTTAATTGTTTTTCAGTCATGTCCACTTCTTTGTGATTCCATTTGGGATTTTCTTAGTAAAGATACTGGAGTGGTTTCACATTTCCTTCTTCATCTCATTTTACAAATGAGTTAACTGGGGCAAACAGGGTTAAGTGACTTGTCCAGAGTCATACAGCTAATAAGTATCTGAGATTAGATTTGAACTCAGGAAGATGGGTCCAAGCCCAGTACTCTACCCACTGTAGCTGCCCCAAACTAGCTATAAAGGATGCCTGTAGGACATAGAATACTTGTTTTTTCTCACATCAGTTTTTCAGAATATATTATCCCAATGTGGAAAACATTAACAAAATCACAACTCTGAATTAATACTCTGATTGTAATTAGTAATCACTGTCTATTGATATATAAAAGATTGATTTTTCTGTTATATGATGATGCTGAGCTATGAATTTGTTCTTTTAGCAGACTTATACCTGTTTATATATCTTTATGTAGACATGTATGTGTATATAGACATACATATACATATACACACAAAGATATACAAATACACACAAAAAATCCTTCTCATTCTGAGTTCCATATGGCAGTGCTGTGTAGTCACATATTTTTCTAGACAAATAAAGCAAGAAGGAATCTCAGAGATTAAATTATACCTCTTCTTTTTAATATGGAGAAACTGAGGTCAAAAGAAGGTACATGATTTTTCCAAGTTAGTCAGTGGCTCCACCTCATTCTGCTCTCTTGGCTTCTTACCCCTTGCTATTTTCACTTTAACACTGTGAGGTCTTCTCTCAGCCTCATACCTCTAGTCCCTTATCCTTGCCTATCCCTAGGAATTTTTACCCATACATTGTTTCCTTTTTACTTTTTATTTTAAAAAATATTAATTAATTTTTAATTTTCAACATTTACTTCCATAAGATTTTAAGTTCCAAATTTTCTTCCTCCGCCTACCCCAAGATGGCGTGCAATCTGATATAGGCTTTACATATGCATTCATATTAAACGTTTTTTCACATTAGTCATGTTGTAAAGAAAAATTGGAACCAATGAGAGGAACTATGAGAAAGAAGAAAAAAAACAGCAAATAGTATGCTTCAATCTGTGTTCAGTCCCCATAGTTCTTTTTCTGGATATGGATAGCATTTTCCATCATGACTTTTTTGGAGTTGTCTTAGATCCTTGCATTGCTACAGGGTTTCACTTTTTAGCAGTCATGAGAATTTTTTTTCTTTCATGAGAAGATGATTTTCTTTTCTTTCCCATATAACCATTTCAAGGTATACCCATGTGGTCTCAGGTTTAAACTGGGAACTTTAAAATGCTTATATAATCCTAAAATAACACTTGTAGTAGTTAGATAATTTTTGTTCTTGTTTAGTCATTTCAGTCCTGTTCCACTCCTTCTGCCTCCAGGGTGGTGTGCTCTTCACTGCACCACCTAGTTTCCCTAGTTAGAGGATGGGTTGGTGTTTTTATGTAGGCAGTTGAAAAACATCAGTGATGGAGAGGGGACTTTTTTTAAAGCCTTTGTCCCATCCTTTTTACAGACATCTGTGAAATATCCAGGAAAGTCTCCTTTCCTTCATGTGCAAAGGAGGCTATGCTCCCACCATCAATCCCTACTGCTTATAGTGCTTCCTTCATTGAAAAATCACTGCCGTTCAGCTCAGTTCCTTCAACTACTGTGATGGTAGTTGGAGAAGGGAAATCCGAATTGACTGGGCAGCTCTGAATCATGAACCCATAGGGGAATCAGCTACAGGTGAGTTTCCTGTCATTCTTGCCTTTTTTTTCTTTGATAACCATTTGTTATTATTCTTTACAAAAGTAATGACAGGAACTTCACTTAAAGGCTGCCTTGGTAGGGAGAGTGGGAGATGGCAGCGTGTATAGGGAGGACAAAGAAATATATAGAACTTCATACAGCATGAAATTTTGGAGCTGGAAAGGGCCTTAAGGTCATTTACCAGATGAGGATGCTGAATCATAGGTTCTGGCCTAAGACTGTGGTAGAGGCAGAATAAGATTGTTCATCTCTTGATTTGGAACCATACCTGCGCATCAGGAATATAAACAGTACCCTAACACACTGCCTCCTGACTTCAGCCATTCAGAGCTCATCTTTCAACCAGAAAGTAAAAAAGTCCTATGAACCAAGATGGAATATAGTTGTTATAAGGCCCATGTACTTAGGGTGCTCATTTAATAAGCTTGGTGATTTACAGATGAGAAACATTGAAGAGGGTTACTAGGATTTAACACTGCTTGGCAACAGTGAAAACTTGGGAAAGATACAGTTTCAAAAACAGGGAAAACCTATAAAAAATTAGCATTCTGGGGATGTTTAGTGTAAGAGCCAAGAGCCCCACATAATTCAAAAGCCTTTGAGGGCACTGCTGTATTAGACCATACTGCAATAATTAGTATTTATAGTGATAGCTGCCCCTGGAATACATAGATTATGGTAAGTGTATACTGTTAGTAAGACAAGGAAATGTAGAACACATTTTTGAAAAAAAATTCCCTTCCAACATGTTTTCTTTAAGAAGTGTTGGCACTTTTTAAACATTCATTTTTATCATCAGCCACAGGCAAACAATATGATAAGTGTTGGCACTTTTAAGGGAATAAGCCTTAGGTGTCTGAAGTTCAGATACGTGGAATACTTCATTCCATGAGAATGCCAATTAAAGGAAACATTACTTTAAACACATTCATTTTTACAGTTAAGTTCTAAGAGGACAATTAAGTGAGGTGTGTGAGTACATGTACATTTTTTAAACCCATCTATAAACCTGTTCTTGCATTAATTTAGTGTGGTATTGCCTCTAGGTTAAAAAGTAAACTGAGTCTGCCACAATTGCACAATTACATTAATGATCCAGAGAAAGAGGAACAGGGAGGAATTTAGAAACAGCAAGATAAATTGTATTTTAAAACTTTAAAAAACTTTAAAGCTTCCTTCGTATTGTATATGTGTAGCTAATTATTTATCTTACTAAATTTAAAATTGAAGTATGATTTTGGAGCTTCTTTTATTAAAACCATATATCCGCCAATTTTATTTTTAAATTAAAATAAAAGCAGGTAATTTAACTTGTATGTTGTTAAAATGGCCTTAGATTCTGAATATCAGTGCTCTCTAGATTTTTGAAAGGCATTTTAAAGACACTCAGATACTCCATTTGAAAGAAGCTTACAGTTTGAGACATTTTTCAAAGTTCAGAAAGCAGAGATTTAGTTATTAAATTGTGTTAAGAGAGAAACACTGTCGTCTATGGCTTTTCCATTCCTATAACTTCCATTTAATGGGAGAGTATATTTAAACTTTACTAAAATAAGTTGACCACTGTCAGTTACTGTGTCAAAGATAAGCTATTCACAGAAAAGTATAGTAGCTTTGGAGCAATTTGTAAAATCCTTTGAGACATTTATGTTGGGTGGTCATAGCTTTTCTCATCTCTCCATTCTGTTTGTGGTGGCCCATGTGATATTTCAGCACACAGTGAGGTAAATGTCAACTCTTGCATTTTTTAATAAAATATTTTATATACACTTTAAACAATATCTTGAAAGGCAGTGTGAAGTAGTATATAGAAAACTGACCTTGGAAATCAGGAAGAGCTGAGTTCAGTTTCTGCCCCTGAAACATACTTGCAAGTATCTTGATCCTGGGCAAGCCCTTTAACTTTTCAATGCTCTTGGAAACTCCTTAAAATGGTAAGTTTCAGAGAACATGCCGACTTATATTGGGAAAGGGAGTTTCCTCACTGGGCACTCTCTTTTCCAGTGAAATTACTGACCTTTAAAAAAATCTTCATTGCCTTTCAGTAGAATGAAAAGCAGGTAAAGAAACTGGTGGATCCTTTAAAGCAGCAACATCCACAGCTCTTCTATTATTGGCAGTTAGTCACTGAATTTTGAATTTTGTTAAGTTCTGTATCCTTTCTGTTGTATTTGCACTACAGTGCTATCTCCTGGGTTCAATGTCTGGGATTGCTTGAAGTGTAAAACTCCCTTAAGTCTTTCAGATGACTAATTACTTATAATATATTCATTGATAAACTACCTTATATTGTATTGCCCTTTAGAGTATATTTCCCACTGTATTTGTTTCCTTTAAGATTTTTTTAAACTTAAAATCATGAATTAAAGGTTTTAATCTTTGACTCACTTCATTAATTTGGGAACCAAAATCTTACAGATTTGCAAGGGATAGATAGGGAATTGTAGGCAATTGACCTTTGATTTGGTATAGGGAAGTCCCTGGATGAGAGAAACTCCCTCAACCAATGCAAGTCAACATTTCTCTGTAACTTACCATCTTGAAGAGTTGTCTAAAACACTGAGAGGTGATGTTATCCACCCAGGGTAACACAACCAATACATGTCATAGGCCAGACTTTAATCCAGATTTTTCAGCTTTTCAAGCTGAATTTTTATCCACTGTCATACTGATTATCAGTATTTGTAAAGTATCTTAAAATTTTAAATAGTTTTGGCACTCTTTGTCTCACGTGATTTTCAAAGCAGTACTATGCTTAACTGAATTACCTATCTAATGAAGAACAGAAACGTTCAGTTGACTTGCCAGAGGTCACACACCTATAAATAGCTGTATGGTTTTTAATCTAGGTTTTCTGCTTGGTCTCTTTCTGTTGTACCCCATACTGCCTCATAGTTATACTGTGCCTCCTAAATAAATTAGGAATCAGTCTATCATCCCATAGAGAAACAATGTGGCATCCTTTATAGAAGTCTAGACTTGGAGGCAGGTATACCTAGGGTAAAAATCTTGCTTCTGACATTCCACAGACATGAAAAAGCCTCAGTTTTATCATCTATGAAATGGAGATGATAATACCTTTATAGACCTTAAAAGAGGTGATATCAACTATACACCTAATAAGTTTTAAAACACCATATAAGTGTTAGATGGACTATTTGTGTCCAACCAGCAATAGAGCCTTCTGAACTCACATTGGTTTGATCAGCCACAATCTGACACACTGTACCTTTACCTCAGTCTAGTGATGTCATTTTAGTCCTCTTCAACCATGAAGGACAACAACCAAGTGTCAGCTGTCATTATCCCATATCTTCCATAGACTTTATATGAATAGAAAGAAAATTTAGAATTACTGATATAAAAATTGTGGAAACATTAATAAGCTATAGTGAAGCATGATGCTTTTTCCCCTTTTGGCTTATTGGAGACCATGTAGAAGCAGTGTGGTGTAATGAGGGGGAAAACTGAACTTGGAGTAAGGGGGCCTGAATTCAAATCCTGACTCTGCTATTTACTATCTCTGTGACTTTCAGCAAATCATTTAAATTATCTGGCCTTTATAAAATGAGAATAGTGGATTAGGGGATATCGAGGTTTCTTCTAGTTCTGAATGCTTTGACCTTTCATGTAAGTCGATTAACTTGATCAACTTTTCACAGTTATTTATGCATATTGTTAAAAACTTGAAAAATGCTTTTATCAACTCTTTTCTTTTAGGAGCCAAACTCAGTTCTACATGTTGGTTTTCCTAGAATAAGAACATCATCCTCATTAATCATTATTGGCATATAAAGAGCCCCCTGTAAAGATAATAGGCATATTTTCCAAATTAAAATTAATGAAAATTAAAACACATGATCTGTCAAAGGATATCCTGATTGCAAAGCCATTTCAATGCATGTAAAAATACATTTCCTCTTTGAAATTTGTACTCTTCTTTGCTATTACAATGTGACGTTGCTGTACCTATAAAATGTTATCCTTCATTAATCAGAGGTGAGGGAGGAGAAGGATAAAACCCTTTCATTTAATTCTTTATTGTATCTGCATAATTAAATATTCCTTCTCAGGCATTATTGTTGGGCTATTTCTAACAAGTCAGAAATACCAAAGTAAAATTTTTACTATCACATGGGTTCTAGAAAGCAACATTATATTTCCAGATCCTTTTGACAGCATTTGTATTCATAAGGTAAATCTTAGAAGATTTCTTTAAAGGGAGTAATGAAAGTAGAAACAGCAGATGAAAGGAAGCAGCTGTTTTTGCATTGTTGGGGATATAAACAAAGGGATGGTTGTGACAAGCAGTAGTGCATGTGGTGAACCCTGGTGCCCTTTGCAGCAATTATGAAAAGAGCATAGGAGATTCCTACTCAATCTCTCTGCAGATAATATATAAAGCCTGACTTCTGGGGGGGGGGGGAGAAATCAACACATATTTATGAATCATTTGATTGGGTTACAGTCTTTAATTTGTTGAAACTGGCATATGATTTGGTAAAGTAAGCATTTTAGTTTTTGTTACATTCCATTTCTTGGTTATTTTTTTTTTGGATTTCTGTGTCATATCTTACATTTTCATCACACAGAAGTAGGCTTCATTCATGTATGTTTAGTTGAGTTAAAATTGGAAATACTCTTTAGGGAATAGGAATGAAATACAGTTGTATTTTTTAAACGATCCACTTGCTGTCTTTTTAAGAGACGTGGGTTCTAGTCTCAGCTCTGCCACTTACCCAAGGTGTCCTTGGGTAACTTGAACTGCAGTTTTCTTATATGTCAAATAAAGGGGTTGGAACAAGTGATCGATCCCTTCCAGTCCCAACATTTTGTGATTCTGTCAAAATTGAGAAACTGTCAAATAATTTTCCATATAGATACACATATATACACATGCATGTATATGCATGATATCTATCTATGTGATCCTATGGCATATGGATATCTCTTGTGTGTGTGTGTATATATATGTCTATATATACATATATGCATATATGTGTATGTATAGATACATTTCTAAACTTATTTCACTAAATAGGGGACTCTTAATGAGTAAACTTCTTTTACAAATTTAGATTGTCAACTCTTCAACTTAAAGTCTTAGTTGTCTTGGGGTACTGGGAGGTGAAAGGACATATTTAAGGTCATGTATCATATCAGAACATGAACCATATACTTTCCTGACTCTGAGGCCAATTCTCTATCCACTATGTCAAATGCTTTTCAATATCCACTAAGTCATATAAAATGGTTATCACAAAAACAACAGATTGTACAGATTGATATTTATTTTGGGGGATATTATCTCCCATCTTGGAGTGATTGGGCTGCAGTAAAATAATAAAACAATAATAATAATGGCAAAAAAAGGAAAACCTAGAGTATCTTATTGTCAGAATATCATAGATAAGGAGGGGATTCTCCAGAAAGGACCTTAGAAGTCATCTGGTCCAACCTTATGTATTACGCATTTGTTAATTTAGTACTTTAAATTTTTATGGGGCGGCTAGGTGGCGCAGTGAGTAGAGCGCCGGCCTTGGAGTCAGAAGGACCTGAGTTCGGATCCGGCCTCAGCCACTTATCACACACAAACAAAAACCTAGCCGTGTGACCTTGGGCAAGTTACTTAACCCCAATTGCCCTCAAAAAAAAAAAAACTTTAAATTTTTATTTTAAATGACTAAATCAGTTTAAAAGCATTATGTTGTATATGTGGAAAATGTTGGCAGTACTATATTGCTTTGGGAAAAAAAATTCTTATACTTGAGAACATATGTATTTGCTTACATCCTTTATCTCTAGTTTCAGTGACTAGATGCTTTGGATGATGATTTTGTACTGTAGACATTTTGGGAATTTTATGTTTATGTAGATAAGAATTTTATTTATAATCCTTCTGTCATTTGGGTGTTTAATGAGGGAAGCGTCACCAGAAATGCTTATAATCATGTATCATAAATGGCATCATTGCCTGCCAGTCAGAAAGAGATGAAGCGGATATGTCAGTCACTGACCTTGAACTTCTCTTTCTTTTGATACTTTCTCTAATTCAGATAAAGGACTTTGTATTTCTTAGACTTGTGATCAGGTGTTCTATAAATTGTATCTGAAGAAGGCTGCAGGCTGACTGTCTTAAGAAGACTTTGTTTTTCTTTTTAAATCAATAAGTCATCTGGAGAATAAAATAGGCATTCTGGGATTTGGGAGTCAGATGTGATGAAATCTTCATAGAAATTTGTTTTTCCCCTCATATATGCCTTTAAAATGTCAGTGGGTTAGAAGTAATTTTATTCAGATTCCTGATAAACTACCATCTCATTTATCTACAATTTAATCTTCCTTGTGACAGAAAAGAAACAATATACTACATTGTAAACAGCTCTGGGTTTTGGAGTCAGAAGAGATTATTTTGAAATCTGCTTCTGCCATTTGCCACCTGGGTGATGTTGGGCAAATTAGTTCATCTCCCTCAGTTTACTTATCTGTCAAATGAATGGAGTTAGATTACACCTGAACTACATTCTCACTTTTAATACTGTCATCCTCTGTTCTTGAGATGTGACAGCAACAATCCTTATATTCTGAAGCCCACGTTAAAAAAGATGTATAAAATCTTTATGGAGGATAGCATACACACAAACACATGCTTATATACACATACATGTGTTTGTGTATATATTATATATGTGTCTGTCGGTATGTATATGTGTGTATGTGTGAATATATGTATATATACATATATATGAAGAAATGTTACATATTTGGGACCTTAGAGTACTGTAATGACTCCTGGAGATAGTAGGAATACCTGAAGTTTACAATCATATGGGCAACCCATATATCCTATCATCAAATTAAAATGATGGAGAACATTATTCCTCTTTCCATACATAACACTCAGGCTTTCTTGTTAAGCTGTTCCTCCCTTGAAGGCTTCTTATAAGGTTCAATTTAATAACTGTTGGACAGTAAGAGCACATAGAGTGTGAATTAGGGAAGGCCTGGATTCACAGCCTTCATCATGGTGGCAGATCCTGTATTTGTCCCCAGCTTGAAGGGCCTTGCTCTCTGGTCCCTCTTATGTAAATTAACTGTATAATGATAGTTTGTTACTTGGTTTTTGGTCTTTTTCAGTAGTGAAATCTAAATAATTGGTGATTTGAATGTAAATCATTTTTCTTGGACTGAAGGACTTACATGTAGATCGACCAACTGGTGCATATTTTTATCAGCTACAGAAACCCTATTTGCTATTGCTGCATGGCCTTGACTAGACTCCTATCTAGTTAGTTTATGATGTATTGTCCTTGCTCAGTACATGTGAAATTAAAAAGGATTTTGGCATTCTCTAGCTGTGCAGCTGCCTATCCTATTGGCTGCACCTTCTTTCAATGTGTGTGCCTGCCATTCACAGTGCATTGAGAAAGCAACTCTGTCATACCCTGAGCCCTTTGCAATATTTTGAAGAACTTTAAGCTTTTCAGATGCCTGTAGTTGGTTCTTGGAAAAACAATTCCAATCCTATTTGGTTTCTGCACAATTTAAGCAAATATATTTGTCTTACTTGAAGGGTTATTTATTTAATTGGTTTTAAGTGTTAAAGTATTAAATATTTTAAGTAATATTAAGTATTTTCAGTTCTTTGCTGGATGAAGTATCCTTATAAAGTGATTTTTATAGCAACTGGTGGTGATGTTTTTCACAAATATAATTTGGAAGGAGGAAAAGCAGTAAAAACATATATTGTATTAAGAGAATAGGACCTCATCATTAGCAGGAATAACATGAGACAGAAGTGGTGGTAAGGATTTTATCCTTTTTTTTTACAATATATTTGGTTCTAAAGAATTTTTTGGATTTGTTTGATGTTCTTTTAAAAATTGATGACACAGTTATGGAGAAACTTTTAAAATAATGTTACTTTTTTTTGCAGATGAAGTCATTGAGACCCAGGGAGATGAAGGGATTTCCCTGGTCTCCCCTACCTAGAAGTTACAGAGCTAAGATTGAAACCTAGAACCTCTGATTCCAAATTTAGTAATTTTTCTACCATAATATACACAAATCAGGCAGAATCTGTCTTTCCCTCTGTCCAAGAAAGATTTAGTACACAGACACACACACACATACACATACACTCTCACACACTCTCTCACACACACCCTTTTCAGGATGGGCCACTTGGCAATTTATATTTATATTCTTTCACTGCCTTTCAAAAAGCAAAACTTTGTTTCTTTGTACAAATTTCCTTGTGTACCATCTACATAAAAGGGTCCTAGATGTACACAGGCCACCTAATAGTAACCTGATTTATTTAGCACAACTTGTCGACTATTTGAGAGAAGTAAAATGGAATGCCCATAACACAGAGGGGGATTCTTCCAAACACTTATTGGCTTCATGAATGATTTTATAACTAGCTTCCTCATTGTCAGTTGGCTCTGTAATAGGATAGCATGGTTTTTAGGGGATAGTATTGCATTTCTAAAGTAAGCAAGCTTGCTGGTGATTTTCAAAGGGAGTATCAGTTAGTCTCCAGGTGTAACACACAGATGGAAATTTATTGTGTTATTGTGACAAAACTGCCCTCCTTTTTTCCTCACTCTTTTCTTTAACAAAATAAAAGTTGCTATGTATTTTCCTTGGAGTCACACCATCATAGGTAAACTATAAAAAGGGATCTTTCTCTGCTGTGTTTACAGCTAGCTGGGATGAATAGCCATGTTGGCCATTTTTCGTGTGTGTGTGTGTGTGTGTGTGTTATGCTTTTGAATTCCTTTGGGTAAGTAACAGTATTCTGTTTGGAAAGGAAAAATGTAGACAGAATATGAGAAATCATCATCTGAGAGAGCCTTCTGAAGGGATAGTTTTATTATAGAATTTTAATTATGTCAACATCAAAGCATTAAGTTCCGAGTGATCCTGTATAGAGAGGCTTCTGGCCCAGTAGACAGAGGGTCAGCCCTCGGTTCAGGAAGATCTGGATTCAAATTTTTCCTTTCATCACATACCTACTCTTTAACTATGGACAAGTCACTTATCTTGTGTGTACTTCAGGCGATTTTAAAAGACCTTAAATTATAGATGGCTTGCTAAATTGTATCAGTAAAGTTTGTGTTTTGGGAATTCCCCCATACTCATTAAATCACTAGTCCAGATCAAAGCAAAATGATCCCTTACAGTTAAGTTCTAGGCATCTAAGCAAAAGTTTAGAAAGGTGCTTTCCATCTTCTTTTTCATTCGTCAAAGAAACATAACTGAAGTAGCTGTTACTTTGTGATAGACTGAGAAAATGACCAGATTCCGTCAGAAAGGCCTGCTTGCAGTCTTTGATCTGCCACTAGTTAGATGTATGATCTTTTACTCAATCTGGACCGTGATTTACCTATCTGTAAAGTGAGGGAGTTCAACTAAATTATTTCCTAGGATCTTTATATGCCATAATTCTATGAAGAGTAGGCGTTTTTGGGGGGGACTCCCCTGAAATCCCAGCCATGATTGGATAAAGTATCTTTATATCAAGTAATTATTTACTTGTCCTTTTATAGTAGATGTAGTAAAATAAGTTGTGTTTTTATATTCGAGACCTTACAGTAAACATTGTTTTGTGTACAGATACAGCTGAAAAGATTTAGGGGTCATTCTTTTCCACAGTGGGCTGAGATGGGTTGATACCTGTCTTTTGATTTGTGAACAAAAAACAAAGGGCAGAGGGCAAAGATGAAGCAAAATGTTTCATTAATGAACATAAAACGTGCTTGGAACTCACACTAGAATTCAGAATTGGATTTAGCACAGGTTGTGTTGGACTAAATTGTGAACACAAAGATATATTTTGAAGATATACTTTTACTAATAATGAGTCGAATGAGTTGGTAAAGACTGTGTTTTGAATGCTTTACACAGTAGTTTTTAAGTTAGTGGAAAAACAAGAGTTGATGAAGGGAGGTTAGTCATTTTTGTTTTGTTTTGTTTTGTTCTTAGCAATGAGGTCTCTGTAAAACTAGATTGTCTCATCCTTGTGGAGTGACATTAACATCAAGTTACAACTTGATTAGAAGTGAATACTTTAATAACAAAGGTTCAGAAAGGAATGATGTTTCAGATTGTAAGTGGGAGTAATGAGCTAATATAAAAAAAGTTATGAATTCATCTCATGAAAGATTTAGAGATATTCTGAATTGTTTTCTTCAGCCTGAGAAGCTTTACTATCCTATAAATTTACTTTAACAAAAATTAAAAAAAAATCAAATTACAAAATCTTTCCCCAGCATTTATTCCCTTGCATAGCTGTCTACAAAAACCCAACTTACCATTCTGGATATATTCTTGAATTGTCTTACTTTGATTATAAAAAAAGGAATGTATAGCAGTCAGGTTTATTTTCCTAAGAATTTTTGTTGTTAATAAAATCTAAACTTTCCTTTTGTTATATTATATTTTAATTCAGGAATAAAATTCTGTACTGGAAGTTTGGTAGTAGTGTCAACTGTAATGACTTTAAGCTAGTCATTTTATCTGTCTGGACCTCAACTTCCTCATCCATTCAGTGATGGGGCTGACCTAGAGAGTAAATTGTTTGGATTTATTAGAAAATAATTTCACTCATCCATGATGCTAATTATTAAAAGACAAAAATCTCCATTTTAAAATGTAATACGCTTTTGAAAGTCAATATTAAGAATGGTCTTAACTCTAAGTTGAAAATGTTAAGACATCTTCCCTCACCCCATAAATTGGCAGCAGCTTTTTGTACCTTGGCAATCTTCTACAACTATTTTCCATCTTCTTCCATATTGCTTTCTATTGAGAGAAAAAGAATGGTTCAGAGATTTCACTTTTCAGGTATCTGTTCTGTGTTTTCATGTGACTTCTTTCAATGTGAGGACAAGAGAAAGCAAGGATAGTGTTGAAGCCAAAGTTCCCCCAGTTACAAATGTTCATTAAAACCTAACCAAAAGGATACAGTTGAGAGCTTATCCAATTTTATTTTTAATCTTCTACATTTACCTAAATGTTGGATTTTCTTTATTTAATTCTTAGATTGTTCTTAAGTCCTAGTCATATCAGCTAGTTCTTAAAGAATTCTAGAAATAATATATAACTTCACATTTTAAAAATGTAAATGTGAAAATGATGTCATCTGGGTGATGTGGAATATAGAATAATTATCTCATATTTGGTGGAATTTTGAAAAAAAAAGTAGGGAAAAAACAACTTTTCTTATTCTTCCTATTGTGCATTCACCCTCCAAAGGAACATAACTAGTACATACAATTCAGAAACCACAGCATTTCCCCAAAATTATGTACCTTCTAATAATTAGGTTCTCTTTTGCAGTTATACTTAGTGTAATTCAAGTGCCATCCAACTTAGAAAATATACAAAGCAGAATGAGCATAGAATTAATGTCTTATCCCCCCCAAAAGGATAATTTCTTGACTATTTAAGTAAGAAACAAAATTACTTTTAAACAACAAGTGAACTAACACAAATAATCTTACTGGAATAATATTATTAATAACAAAAGTAATTTTTTAAAATTTGAAAATAAAGGATTAGTTCTGTGAAGGCACATTGTTTACCAAAGTCTGATTATTGTTGTTGTTTTGTTTGGTTTTAGTTTTATTGGACTGGATCACTCTCATTGAGGCTGTAAGTAAGGTGTACACTCAGAGTCCAGTCCCACTCTCATAGTCATAAGAGCGTTTTTACCTGCTTCATTTCCATCATCATCGGTGTGTTTGCCTCTCCTTAGGCCTTCTAGTTGCTGCCTACTCTCAGTGGCTCACCATGTTGGTGCTAGACCTAGAGATACCCAATCAGTTTAGCCCACTGAAGCTTTACTGCTCCTGAGCACTGGAAATTCACTATTCCCAGCCATCACAGTAGCAAGGATTACGGCCATCTGCCACCATACCAGTTCATTTTAACGTTTTAAACCAAATCATTAGTGTATTCATATCCCCCAATTCCACAGTATTCAGGAATATTTCATTCCTCTTGCTTTCCTCCTTCAGTCTTTCTGGGAATGAGGAAGTGACAACTTAGCAGGTGGGGGATGGTCTCAGTAACTCAGTAACATCAACCAGAAACATATCTTCATTTTGCTTTCTCATGTTTAAAGGCTATGTTGCTGAAATTCAGAGGATGATTGCCTGTTTGCCATGTGTTAATCATTTAAGGGGCGTGTTTCCTGTGAGGTTTCTACCTCACATTTCTCTTTGTTGAGTCTTAGTCCCCTGTCATTGCTGATCTCAGTTCGAGGTCTCCCTAGCATATTGGAACTGCAAGGAACTTTGGAAATCCTCTCATCCAGCTTTATATTAACAGATCACAAAGCCAAGGCCATAATTGGGAAGTGACTTGCTTGGACTGACTCACACAGATAAAAAAGGTAGAATCAAAGAAGTGAGCTCTAGCAAATAACATTTCCAAAATAAATAGTTGAAAGTGAATTCCTAAAAGTGGCATAGCTTTTCAGCTTGCATTTTCACAGACCCTCCAAAGATGTCCTCCAACCTCCAGGTCCAACATCTCCCACTGCTCCCCATCAAGTCCTCTTTGTTCATGCACGTTGGACTGCAAACCGTGTCTAGCTCTTGTCCGGTATCGGTGCCTTTCTTCATTGCTCTGCCATGTCTTGAGTAAACTCAGCTCACCTCATCTCTATTTGTTGAAGTTCTCTTTTTCCAAGATACAATCCAATTTCTTCCTCCCCCCCTAGAAATGTTCTTGTTTTTTCCTCGCCCTGAAGTAAAAATAATCTCTTCTTGAAATTTGTTATAGCACTTGGCTGAGAACTTTCCATTTTACTTTTCTCAAGCTTGTTCATGTGCATGCCCTTTCACTTTTTAGATTCCAAGCTTAATAATAAGAGCTGTTGTGTCTTTCTTTGCTTCCTAGTGCCTCGCACCATGCCTTGAAATATTTGGAGCTTAGGAAGCATTTGTTGAATTTGAGGTGGGCTAAGAGATTTCAGTTGATCATACCTTTATTGACTAGAGTATCTTCCATATGGATGATACTGTATTGGGGTTAGAGAATACAAAGAGAAATAAAATAGCCCCTTAACCAAAAGTGCTTATAGTCTCAAGAGATGCCAAGTTAAAAAAATGAGAATAGAGAAAATACATAGGAGGGATATAGATCATTTATGAGATAGGTAAGGAATTAAAAGGTTATTTCCATCTGAAGGGGTTAGGCAAGGTTTGTGAAAAAGGTGACACCTAAATTTGGCTTTGATCAAGGAAGGATTTCAAATCAAGTGACAAAGATCCAGGAAGAAAGGACTACTTTCCAGGTATAGGGAAAAGGATAACCAAAAGCATAGAGAGATTTCGAAAGGGGGATATATTGATGTATCTCTGCAGTTTAATAAATAAGCTTCCATTCTTCCCAAATCCTCATGTTAGATCTCAGGAAACAAGGAGTCATCTTTATCAGAACTGAAATCTATCTCCAGCCTTTCAATTTCTCCCCTTCATCTCTCTGTTAACAAGTATTGTTTCTGATAGCTAACTCTGTTGATGTTTTGTGAGTATCACTAAGCATTCTCAAGCTGTCTGCTTGTATCAGCAGTGCCATCATAGGAGGGTTTGCTAAAGCTTGTTTTGGTATCAAGCCAGTAATAAGCCAGTTTGGTTTGAAGAGGGCAGGGCCCACTGACTGGTAGAAAGATAGATTTCTAAAGAACATGAGATCTAATAGATTTTAACTTTATCTCTAAAGGGACAACAGAGTTAGGTGCTTTTTGTCACTTTGTTTTTTATTAGTCAGGAAACATAAGTCATATTTACACTTTGGAGTTTGCTTCATTAGATACATGAAGATTTTCAAATGTCTCTACCTTTTTTAGCTGTATCTGACTCTTTGTGATGCCATTTGGGATTTTCTTGGCAGAGACACTAGAGTGGTTTGCAGTTTCCTTCTCTAACTCATTTTACAGATAAGGAAACTGAGGCAAACAGTGTTAAGTGACTTGTCTAGGGTCACACAGCCAATGTGTCTGGGGCCAGATTTCAATGGAGAAAAATGAATCTTCCTGACTCCAGACCTAGTACTCTATCTACTGGGCCACCTAGCTATCTTCCTAAAGTATTTCCTAACTTTTCTCCTTAGCTTTACTTTCTCCCCGTTTCATTCTGTCTTACACACATTGCCTAATTAATCTTCCTTTAATGCTGTTTTTAGCATGTTACTCACCTACACAAAAATCTTCAGCAACTCCCATTTGCCAACAGGATAAATTCCATACTCTTTAGTTTGACTCCTTAATTAAGGTCCTCCATAATCTGATATCAGCCTGCTCTCTCTTTTTCTCCTCATTGTGTTATTAATGTTTGGAACTCCTTTTTCTTACAGCTTAGAGTCTAAGAGAATTGCCTAGGTCACTATGAGATTAAATGACTTGTCAAGGGTCATGCCACTTATGGCAGAAGCAGAACTTAAAACCTAGCCTTCCTGACTTAAAGGTTAACTCTTTCTACTGTGCCAAGATGCCTCTGAGCTCTGTCTCTGAGATTACCAAAATCAAACTTTTCAAAATGTCCACAAAAGGACACATCAAAAAGAAGTAACTAGTTTCTCTGATAAAATATCTGCCAATGTGGTATATCACCAGCGCCATATTCACAGCACCAGTGGTGACTGTGACTATGATGGTATCGTTCTGAGTCACAAAATATAACAGACTCTCTATATAAGAAGGCAGAAGTAAAATATTCAGTCACTCAAGAAAACCAAATCCCAATACTAGAAAACTGAATCTATCACAGCAACAAAGAAGTTAGTACCTATTATCACTGCAGGGAGCAATACCATCCCAAAGTCTTCTCTTTGCTCTGGTCTTCCCACAAACAAATACTCAAAATCCTAGCTGTCTGATTGCCTTCATCCTCTCCTTCCTCCTTTCTAACTGCTCTGAGTCATTTCCTGCTCCACCCCTTTCTGCTCTACCCCTTCAGCAAACTCCTCCTCCCACAGGCTCCACGTGATTATGTTCAGCCTATTAAAGGGCAGGGAAGATCTTCAAATTCCCTTAGGTCTATTAAGGGGCAAGAAAGATCTTCAAATTACCATTACCATTACACATGGTTAATCACTAGCCATTTATGAGTCCTATTTCCCATTATGCACAGTGGGTGGCACAGTAGATAGACTGGGTCAGGAGTCAGGAAGACCCATCTTCCTGAGTTCAAATTTAACCTCAGACATTCACTAGCTGTGTGACCCTGGGCAAGTCACTTAACCCTTGCCTCAGTTCCTCATCAATAAAATGAGCTGAAGAAGGAAATGGTGAACCATTCCGGTATTTTTTCCAAGAAAATCCTGAGTGTAGTTAAGAAGAATTGGGCAGAAATGAAAATGACTGAACAACAAACCTACCTTCCGTTATTCTCCTTCACCAATATTCTCTTTGAGATCAGTTCCTCGAAAGTATTTGCTTTATTGTTTTCTGTGTCTGTTTCTTCATATTGCTCCCCTAATTTGGAGCTGAATTCATCTTCTTGCCTATCTCAAGCTTGTCTATTCTCTAAGACCCCTCTCACATCCCAGATACCTTCCTCTGAGCACCTCCAGCTGAAGTCTTCTCTCTGCCGTCTAAAATGCAATAGCAATTCTTGTTAGTACAATTTTGTCATTAATCATGTAACGTCTTGTAACATTCTTCCATTGTTTTTTTGAACTTCTCTTTAAATCTTTTATTATCATTTCACTTTTCAGACATTTCTATAAGGTCTCCTAGTCAAGTCATTAGCCCCATCTCTCTTCCCCTCTGAAATCCTCCTTAATTCCTCTTAGTGCTTTCTGTTTTTCCTCCCACTAAGGACACATAACATATATTTCCTGTCTTTCCTACTCTCTGAAATTAAGGAGTTTTTAATCTGCTAATTACTACTGGGAAATATAAGAGTTGAACATAACAAAAGCAAAAGTTACAAAAATTGCTAGGGTGTTTAAAGCTAACACTGATTGTTCAGGCTTTTAGGAAGAGAGGTAGGCCCCAGTTTGTCTTAGCCAGAGGTGTCAAACATGGTCCTCAACACTCCATCTGAACCAAATTAAAATGTAATTGAGAAATATTTAACAAAATAAATAAAAATACAATAAAATATTGATAATATTACATTTCACAGCAGAGTAAAATGTGGCCCTCAGGGATTCTTTTGTGTACAGATTAGTGCCTTCAGGAAAGGTTCCCAGCTTGTTAAACTGCTTTTCCTATTTGGAATTAATGAACTCAGGTTGGACTTCCCACGAAGTTCTGGTTACTGGTTTCTTGTCTAGTCTAATCTTGAATTTATTGGCATAGTTGAAGTAGCAAGTTGAATGAATTTGTCTCTGTCAACCACTTCTACCAATTTCATAATGTTTTCAAATTAAAGATTCCTTCTCAGATTCCCTACCCTCCAAAAGAATCAGTATTCTAAGATTAGAGTTCATAGCAGGAAAAAAAATACTTCTAACATTAAATGATTAATCACTGACAATTCCTTTCTCACCCCCCAAACAAAGGGTATAGAATCAAGACAACACACTCTCTGATTAAGTGATATGCTGAGGCCAGAAAACTTATTTACATGTCTTTCTACTTCATTTCCTGGTACAACTTAAACTTTTAATTAGCTTTTGTTAGTCCAAGGGATAATTCGAAATGGCATCCTTAGAAGTAGGCCTAAAACTGTGAAATCAAAGTCTATGTGGTCTTGCCTTCCCTATCTCCTTCCTGAGCTCCACACTCTTCAAGCCTCTTTGGCTTGGAAATTTGGAGATAGCTCTTTGCTGGGCTATCTTATCAGGATGGATATTATTTTAGGTCTGTGATAACCTTATGACCTATACATAGTCCATCAGGAATTTGGCATTGCCTGAGTGTATCCCAAGAAACTTCTTAAGTTTTATTTTTAAATAAACAGGACCCTTGGTATCACTTTTGTGATCTAGAAAAGGGATGTCTTTAGAATTTTTTTTTCTTTTTGGAGGGAGGAGGACAGGGCAAGTAACTTGCCCAAGGTTACATGACTAATAAGTATTAAGTGTCTGAATCTAGATTTGAACTCAGATCCTCCTGACTTCAGGGCCAGTGTTCTATTCACTGCCATACCTAACCACCCCTCTTTAGAATTTTTAAGTGATTAAAATGTGACATCAAAAAGCATCAGGAAGGTATGATACACATGGAAAAACATGAGTAAGAAGCTTAAGTTGTGTGTCCAATTGAATGTTAAAAAAGCTAGAGGAAGGGTATAAAGCCAAAATTTTATTAAGGCCTGGGGATAGAAAAAGACCTGAAAACCATTAAAGAACTAAGATAATAAAGCAAATATGAAAGGGGAGGAAACTTAGTGGAAAGAAATTGAATCTTAATTATCTGGGTATCTCCATCTCTACCTAGAAAAGAATAAGAAATAAAGTGTAATATTTGGAATTTAGAGAGATATAAAGACAAAATATGCAAATGGTGGTTACTACCATTGGTGTGTATTACTGATTTTTTTTTAATCGAAGTTTTTTCTAGTGGTCTTTAAACACAGTGTTGTATTTAGGGCCAACAGATCTGAGCTTGGAGTCAGAAGCCCTTGTCTCCAGGCATGGCTTTGGTACTTAACTAATTGTATGGCCATTGACAAATCACTTCATCTCTTTTAGTTGCAGTTACTGATATAGTGGGGATAATAAATTCTCATGCCTACCTCACAAGGTTATTTGAAGAAGACAATGAGACAGCATATCCAAAGCACATTGTAAACTTGACACATCAGTTATTCCCCCCCCACCCAGTGAAGTAGTTTTTTATAAAAATTAACAAAATGTTTATAATGTTATAAATTCATTTTTGTAAAAATATATCAATTGTTTATGAAATTTGCTCTGTAAATATTTGATATGCATAGCTGATAATTACATGAAACTGAATTCCATAGAACCTAATGACAATATAGAAAAGGTACTTTTTTCATCTTTTTTTATTCCTCCCTTGTCTTATATTTATTACACTGTGAACTTGAGATCAAGCACAATGTCAGGCATATAGTAGGCACTTAATAAATGCTTTTTGACATGACTCTTCTGTGGAGCCATTAAAATCTGCCTTCTTTTTTCATGAGGTGATCTTTACTCACTTTCATTTATTTATTTATTTTCTTTTCAGAGTGAAAAATCTGGCTAGATCCCCATGACCTCATACACCGGAGTATAACATTAACAACAGAAGCTGCTCAGCATTTGTCATTTCTTAATCTGAAGCTGCTTATGGTTTACTTTGCTTTTTTGATCTGGGCAGTTACTTAACTTTTGAGATGATAATGGACTACATTAAGACAAGGAATCATCAAAGAAAGGAAAATGACCTGCCTCATTTGTTTCCTGTTTTTGGCATCTATCGTCCTGCTGCTGCTTGAGAAAGTCAATTGAAGAAGCTATTCTATAGAAATCTGGACCTTTTTAGCTGACCACCTGAAGTGGTGGCCAATGCCTTCATTTCCTTCTCCCCTCCTTTCTCTTATTTTTTTCTCTCTCCTCCATACTCTTATAAAGACAAACTGTATTTATCCCTTAGCATGCTAGGAGATTCTGTTAACACCCACTAAAGCAGTAAAATCTGGTATTTACTGGTATACTCTCAAAACTACCACAGTCCTACCTCAGTTCAAAGTAAAGCCGGATTTGTATTGTTGGGGTATGGCAGGACCTCCTTTATGTCTCTATGCTGAATGTTCTGAAGAATGGTCATCAGCCTTATTGAACTTATTCAAGTATATAGCAGCTTGCTGGCTTTCAGTTCACTAGATGTAGGGCTTCTTTAGAGATAGAGAGCCCAGTATGGAACTGAACAGTCTCAATAAATGAAAATGTTATGTTGGACTTTGAAGATGGGTGCAGAATAGTTATAATGTGTAACTAAAGCAACCTAAGTTAAACATCATAAAACTCTGTAGGGGTTGAAGTGGGGGTGGGGTGGGTGGGAAGGGAGTGGGGGAGGGGATGAGTATCTCTTTTTACCTTGGACAGACTTGTTTAATCCTCTCTATGTAGATGTTTATGTAGGTACTTCGAATTGCAAAAGCCTTTTATCCTATTTACAAGCTCAAATTTCTCTGCTGCCCCTAATACTGAGCTTGCATTTCTAATAACCAAAAATCCACATAGGCATGCTAGCAATGCAAGGGTGGTCATGGGTGTTTGGCAGATAAAAATGTTATCTCTAATATAATGCTATCATGCCAGCCAATATGGCTGCTTTGTATAAAAAGAAAAATGAGGCATTCCAGCCACAGATGTTAAGGGAAAAAGAAGAAAAAATTGCAGTACTTGTCAGTTGTCTAAAAGTCTTGACAAGACTACCCATGTTTTATGTTTTCAGTGTTCTGAAAATACCAGTATTGTGGCAAATATCCCAGATGTCACATAGAACTGCTGCCCCAGACCAGCAGAATCTTTTTGTCATCTTTCTATTCCTTTGAGAAATTGGATTGGAGAATTCACTTGCTTTTTTCTCCATGGGTACAACCCCAGTGTCTGCCTTCTGATAGTCATGTATGTATTACACTAATTCAGTGTAGATGTGAAACATTTGAAAAGTTTCATGCTATGGGAAAAAAATATGTATTATTACATCACCACAAAATGAGGTTTATTTGAGGAAGACGAAAAAAAAAATAAATATCTTACAAATCCAGTTAACGGCAATGTAAAAAGTCTTCCTGCTTCCATGCTGAACTTTTAGAACAGAGGATTGTATTACAAGACAAAGATGAATGTAAAGTAATCCCCCTGAACATTTTTAAGGTTTTAATTTTCTGGGATTTCACAATGCAGTACTGCATAGGCCATACAATACTAGTTTGAAGGTCAATTTCAGTGTATAATATGTTTTATTAAAAGGGTGTAAAATGTTCTAAAATTTTTATTTAGTTTTGGAAATAAGATGATGGGTGATATTTGCTATATAATTCCCCAACTAAAATAGCACTGAATGTGGAACCTGCTGAACACAATAGTGTATTGACTTATATTTTGAAGTAGTCCTCTGTACTTACAGTAAAGTCATGCCACTATAGGAAATGGTTCATATTCACACTGCAACTTTAAAAAACAAAAAACAACAAAAAAAAGTTGACAATGTACTAAATTTTCCTCTATCCTGTACATTTCACAAAAGGCATATGCAATATTTACATTTTAATTTAGTTTACAGAATGGAACCAAAATGTATAAATGTTATGTTTGCTAAAACTTCACAATGTATATTGGGTCTTTGTACATTTTGCCTGACTTACCTTAAATTTAAACTATTTTTTGCTATATAAACTTTAACAGTTATTAAACAGTGTTTTCTTTTTGGGTACGTATCGTTTCTGGATATCAAGATGTTAAATATATTTCTTGCTATTGTGATATGACAAGAGACTTAACTTATCTTGCTCTGTCTTCCAATGTACACGCTGTATATAAGGATAAATGTGATGCTGCTGGAGACAAGAATTAATGGAACTAGAATAGTGCATTGTATTTAGTCTGTATTGATCATGGATGCTCTCCTTAATAGCCATATGCAATAAAATAAAATGCATTATTTATGAAATGAAGTCTTTGAGGACCTGCTTTCTGTAGGGTTTCTGAGTTGTGATATAAAACCACTTTACTCTTGCTCTTTTTAGGTAAATGAATAAATATTAACATTCTGAAAATATTGCATGCTTTTCCTATTTTAATTCTAATGAGAAATTTCAAAAATATTCTTTTCTTAGAGGTTTTCTTCAAAATTGCCACAATATTAAATTTGTAAAAAATAAAAAGTGTCTCCCACCCCCCTCCCCTGCTAATAAATTAGGAAAACCAGTTCTAAAAAATTGATGTAACTTCAGGAAAAACAAACAAACAAACATCAAATAATAATTCTTTTTGACTTGTCAAAGCCAAATGGAGCCACTAATGAAAATCTTGCTGCCCTATTAAATAGAAAAATTTAGCAATGATTTACAAAAAACAAAGGCCTTTAGATTTTTGTTCTTGTCCCATTTTCACTTTAATTAAAATCATGTGATCGGGGCATCTGCAAATCATGAAACCATTGTGGCTGCCACTGGTTTATAAAAGGTACAATAAATGGAGAAAAATCCTTGAAGATGTGAAAGGAAATTTCTTTTTAAGATTACCGGGGATTGGTCATATGTATATGAAAGGCATTTGGGAAATTGGCTAACAGCATCTCTGGGTCACTCAGACATTGTCTACATGCTCATTGATTATGGTAACTACCCCATGATTGATAATTGTTGGTCAAACTGTTCAACTAATACAATCTCGTTGATTGATTTGACCTCAAGCCACTGTCAGAATGGTTTTTGAAACCATTCAGTGAAGAAGGATAATCTTGGCTTGTCATTTTAAAAAAACTCATAGAGGACAGGGAAGGGTCGCGTAGCATTCACCTTTAAGAAAGGACAAAAAGAATGACTCTATCGAGAATGAAGGGGTTAATCCAGATACTGATTAAGATACTGGAACTATTCATTTAAAAATCAATTTGCAAATCCTTAGGAGATCTCAGAGTGCTAGATAGTAACTCACATGGATCAGGAAAGAACCAATTCAGTCAGGTTATCTATTATATCAATTTTAATAAGACTTTGATTCTGACCCAGGCGATGGGCTCATCAATCAACTAAGGAGACTGGTCTGGGTTGGACCACTACCTTTAGGAAGAGGATGATTGCACCAAAGTGTATAATAACTCAGAGTCAACTTGAGAGAGACCTAGCTAGTGGTCCCCAGAAGGGTCATTCTTAGTTCCAATATTATTTAATATCTTTAGCATTGATGTGGGTGATGGGCTAGGCAGGATACTCATTGATTCCATGAAAAAAACATGAGTTGAACAGGCTTGCTTACAGTATTGTAGTGGAAAAAAACAAAAACAAAAAACCTAGGACTAGGAGTTCTAGTTCAGCGCTGGGTTCTGGTACCAGTTCTGCCAGCAAACTACATACCTAGCTGTGTGGTCTTAGTTAAGTCATTTAGAATGTAAGCTCCTTGAGGGCAAGGACTGTTTTGTTTTTTGTCTCTGTATGCCCAAATCCTAGCACACTGTCTTGTACCTAGTAGCCACTAAATAAATGTTTGTTGAATTGATGTCACTTCACTGCTGAGCCTCAGTGTCTTCATCTATGAAAATGAGACTTTACTATCAGAGTTTCTCAACTGTGTGTGTGTGTGTGTATTATGGACCTTGGCAATTTGGTGAAGCTTGTGGGCCTCTTCTCAGAATAATGTTTTTAAATGCATTAAAATAAGATACATAGGATTACAAAGGAAACTAATTACATTGAAATAAAGCTATCAATTGTTTTTTTAAGTTGGCAGGACCCTAGGTGAAGGACCCCTTTACTACATGATGGTAATCTTAATGAGGTCAGGGGCCATGTCTCATTCATTTTTACAAAACCTAACAGGTGGGGAACCTGTGGTCTTGATGCCACAGTCACATGTGGCCTTCTAGATCTTTGGGTGCAGCCTTTCCATTGAGTTCAAGTTTTACAGAACAAGTCCTTTTATTAAGGGGATTTGTTCTATGAAGTTTGAATTCAGTCAAAGGGCCACACTTGAGGACCTAAAAGGTCACATGTGGCCTTGAGACCGCAGGTTTCCCACCCCTAGAAACATTATACTCATAGAAGTAAATGCTCATTTACTAAATAATTAGATTGGTCTATAATGTAAAGCCCCTATCCAGCACTAAAATTGGATAAGCCTTAGCAAATACCAATATTTCAAAGTGACCTTTGCAAATTAGAGGAAAGATAAAATACAGAATTCACTTATGATAAGTGCAAGATAAAAAAAGAAAAATATGCACACCATGGCAACATCTCCTAGACTTGCATAAACCCACTGTACATATTTTAAACAGTCATCTAACCACCATAATACATATGACAGCTTATGTGGCCATTTACACAATGTTGCTGACCCTTGAGATTTCAGCCACTTTCTTCTTGGGCTATCATGGACAGATGTGACATTGGCTCCCCACACACATGCATGCATGCACAACAGAAATATATGCTCATATATGTGTGCATGTGTGTATATATGTATATGTGTGTGTGTACTCACTCCAAACCAATCTTGGAAAAGGTATTGAGATAGCAGAGACCTCAGGGTGATGAGAAAAGGACAAAATAGGTGGATCAAGGATAAGACCACTAGTCATGGATGTGCTGGTAATTATTTAAGAGCTGTTTCCCTGGGGAGTAATGCAAGCAGGACAGACTTTTAAGTTTAATCTGCATTATTAACATTTTCATGTCTAGACAATCAACAGAACAATAAATCAAGCCCTGATTTGTAACATTTGCATTTCTGAAGTATAAATGCTTACACTGAAAATTTCACAATCAGTTCAGCTTGCTTTAGCACACCCCTGCTGCTAGTCTTCCTTGTCCCCACCATTGCTATCAACATTTCCATTCTAGGTATGGTGTTAATTGTACCTTGTTCTTCCCTTGGTAGTATTTCCAACCACAGATGTATCTCCCCACACCCAATGACACCCCCAGAAGTCCCATCATCTTTCTACAATAGAACTATCACTTTACTCTGTTACCTTTGGCCCTTTAATGAAATGGGTGAGATGCCCTTAGTCTGATTTTCCTCTGAAATATATATGAACCTCATTTCCAACCTAAGATGCTATTAACTCCTATGTACAACTTTACAAGTTTTAAGATAGAATCGGAATAAGAAAAAAATGGATAGAAATAGCGGATAACAATTTCTCCATTAAAAAGACAGACAAATCTGTGAGACCCATGGAAGAAAAGAGAGCCCTAGAACAAGAAGTGTTTAGAGGGGTTTACTTTTTCAGAAAACTGCCCCACAACTCTTTACCTTTGAGCCCACATGGCAACCCCACCACCCCAAATCCAATCCCATATTTTAAGTTCCATTCCCATCTCAATGCTCACCACTTCCTGTCCTGGGTCATAGATCCACCATGCATGACTTGGAGGTGGGAGTATGCTGCCACCACCAAGATCATAGGAGTTTTATTTCTTGTATCCCAAGTTGGAGCTCTGAATGAATTTCCCCAGAATAATTCCCTTTGGTGTTAGGGTTCTGAAGCACTTAGGCAAGGTAAAATAATTGAGTGACAGGATGGCTACTTAAGGGGTGTCTGGAAATATGAACACTTCTTTAATCAGATGACATCCTACTTGACTATTAATACAGTGGAGAACCAATTAACTGGGATTCTCTTTTCTCCCATTTCAAGACCTCAGAAACTATCCTTGTTTCCTTTCCAATTTTCCCTAAGGATAGTCACACCAAGAGAGTATATGATAACTCAGTTAACCTGAAAAACATGTCTAGAGGTCTCCCCTAATGCCACTCTATAGTCTAGTAATGTCTTTATCAGTGATGTGGGTAGTGTTAGGCATGATAATCTTTGAGATTATGAGAAGTCCAGAGTTGAACAAATTTGCTTACGGTAGGTACAATGAAAGGAGCCCTTCCCCCATCCCGCACTAAAAGTCATATCATTAGGGTTCTGGACCCACCTGTGTGATCACAGGCAAATCACTTAACCTCAACTTCCACACTTGTAAAAATAGAGGGTTAGAAGCAAAGTTAACCCCTTCCATTGGGCCTAAGAGTCCTTTTCCCTCCTTTGGCTTCAGTACCAAAAATCACCACCCGCCCAACACACACCATCTTCAGTCTCTTCTTTTCTTCAGACTTATTTCATATTGCATATAGATATGCTCCAGAAGAAGGGTTGTTATTGTCTCACCACTTCCCACTCACTTCTAAACCCTATGTATTCTGGCTTCCTTCCCTGTCTCTCCAAGGTAGTTTTTCCCTCAAATGTCACCCTTTGTGAAATTGAAGCTCTGTCTGATGCATTGGGAAGACTGTTGGATTTGGAATCAGACAAGTGGGTCAGAAACCTGGTTCTGTCACTGACTTGCTGCCTATTTGACCTTGAGCAAGTCATATTCTCTCTGGTCCACAGTTTCCAAAATTTTAAAATGAGAGGATTAAACTAGATGTCTTTTGCAAGTTCTTGCCACATCTGAAAGTCAAGTCAAATCAATAAACATTTATGAATCACTTGCTATGTCCCAGGCACTGTGCTAAGCACTGGTAGTACACGTATCAGCAGAAAGACAACCTGTCTTCTCAAGTAGTTTATATTTTAATGGGAGAAGTCAACATATAAAAGGAAACTTAAAATGGTGGGAGAGAGGGAAAATTGTTTTTGTTTTTAAATGGGGACAATGGTAGAGTCAGGAATAAAGCTTGGAGAAAAATGAAGCCATGGTTGGCATGGGGATTTTCCTTTCAGGTGACAGTTCTGGAACAAACCAATCAATCAAAATAAGAGACCCTAGGGTTCCTTTTTGCATTCCCCCTCCCCTTACTCCCTTTCCTGGCAGTCTCACCTATTCTTTTAAGTATCATCTCTATTTATGATTCCAAAAACTGTATCTCTAGCTCGACCTTTCGCCTGAACTCCAGACCCAGATGTATAGCTTCCATGGTTACTTCCATGGCAAACTTCATATATTCCAAAATTGAACTCGTCATCTTCCTAACAAAACTCATTCTTCTTTCTAACTTCCCTATTTTTATTGATGACAGCACTTTCCTCCCAGACTCAACTGTCTTCTCGTCCCTTCTCTTCTTCTTTCTGATTAATTGCCAGTGCTTTTGGATCTACCTCTGGATGTCTTGACTCTGTTCCCTACCTTTAAATTACAAATAGCACTACCCAATTTAGGCTTGTATTTTTGCTCACTAAAACTATTGAGATATCTTCCTGTCTTCCTGCCTCCATTCTTCTCCTTTATCTGAAGTATTTTATACGAATTTCAAAATAATCCTCCTAATGCATAGATTTAGTTATGGTAAAACAAACAAAAACAAAGAACTTTCAGTTTTCCCCTCATTACCTATAGTATAAAATGTAAATTCCTTAGCATAGCATTTGAGGACCCCCAAAATCTGACTCCAGTCTACCTTAAATGTTTTTCATCTAACAAGCATTTATTTTTGTATCATCCCAGCCATCTCCTGAGGAAAAACAAATAAACAAGCAAATCTTGTAATGAATAATGCATATACAACACAAATTCCCACAATTAGCCTTGCCCTAAAATGTGTCTCATTCAGGAAATTTACTGTATCGCCTTTCTGGCAGGAGGTTCCAGCCTTTTTTTTTTCAATATTCCCATGGCACACTATTCACTTCATATACTTCATTGCCTGGCAAAACTAGAGTTCCACCTGTTCTCTATTTTCATTATGCCCTCTTCCTGCCTCCATGCATTTATATCTTCTATATCTTGAATGGACTCCATATTACTGACATTACTATCAGCACCTTACCCATATCCACCATCCCACAAATCTTCCATTGAGGATATAGACAACTGAGGAAAAATTAGGGTTAAGAAGATATATCCAGAATAGTTACACCACTGACACCACACACACACACACACACACACACACACACACACACACACACACAAGCATCCCTTAGCCCAGTTTCTAGGGTTGTTTGTCTTAGGTGACATGCTGACATGCTGTTCCCACTGAATTGGGAAGAGATTTTTCCAAAAAAAAAAAACATTCCTATGGAACTCAAGAATCATCTCTTTTCCTTGTCAATGTCCATGTCCTTTTCCTTCTTCCATACAGAAGAAATCAGAACCAGAGGTAGCACAATTTAAAAGGAAGATGAAGAGGAAGTGGGAGAATAATTCTAAAGGATACTAGTCAAGTACTTTTACTCTAATAAATGGTGACAAAGAAGTCATCAGTACTGACCCATGTGTCAGTACTGGTAATGGTAATCTGAAGATCTTCCCTGCCCCTTAATAAGCCTAACAGAATTTGAAGACCTTCCCTTCCCCCGAGTAGCTCAAATATAATCACATGGAGCCTGTAGTGAGAGGAGTTTGCTGAAGGGTGAAACAGAGCCCACAGGAAGCTGGGAGTTAGAGCAGTTAGGGGCAGAGGGAGAAGAGGATGCACCAGGCAGACAGCTATGCTTGTGAGTGTTGGTTTGTGGGAAGGCTAAAGAATGGTGTGGCTCTCTGTGCTGTTATGGTATGTTAGCTTCTTTGCTACTATGATAGATTCAGCTTCTGGTTTGGGGATTTGTTTTTCTGTTATCTGAATAAATGTTTTGCTTCTGTCTTATATATGGAGAGCCTGTTATATTTTGTAATTGAGTACTAGGCTGGCATGTTTACAGTCCCTATTGGTGTTGTGAATATTGTGTTGGCACTACACCATGTTACTACTTTCTTGTATAGACATAAGCATGAAACTATCCTATATATTACTTTATTACTTGACAATGATGCACATAACCAGAATTTAAAGTTCTGATCATATAATAAGAATGAGAGCAGACCTATGGACAATTCAGTACCAAATTGCTCTCCATAGAAGAACCAGAGGAAAGATTGTTAAGTAGAATATCTTAGATAGGATTTACAGAAAAAACAAGGTCAGGAATTGTGCAATAGGTAAAGACAACATGGAGTTGAAATCCATATCATTGGAAGCAGGACCAACATCAATGAGAATATGTATACATGGAAGAATTCTCTATTATGTCCTCTGTTGTATCCTCTATCATGTCCACTAAAACACAATGAGCATAGTACACCTAGGAGCAAAATTATAGTTAAAGGAATATGATGCAGTCTTGGAAGTATTTATCATGTGTATTAGAGGCACATTATTAATTGTTGCTGTTCAGTAATTTCAGTCATGTCCAAATCTTCATGACCCTGTGGAACTCTCTCCATGGGATTATTCTTGGCAAAGACACTGGAGTGATTTGCCATTTCCTTCTCCAGTGGTAAAATTTAAGTGACTTGCCCAAGGTGTCACAGGTAAGATGTTTATGAAGCTGGATTTGAATTCAGATCTTCCTAACTCTAAGCCCAGAGCTCTATTAACTGCACTCTGTGTCAGGTCTTTGCTAAGTGATGGAGTTACAAATACAGGTAAGTAAGATAGTACCTACCTTCAAGAATCCTACATTATGATGGAAGAAGTTGCCGTATGAAAAGGAGATGAAAAGCAGGAAGGGGATATGGAGAAGAATGGTGGAACAGAGTTAGCACAAGAAGCTTGGGAAGCCTGTTAATAGAGTGAAACATGGCTGGGGCCCTTCGAGGAATAGTGGTCAACCAGCTTGACACCTGTTTAAAATATTAAACATCTTCAGCCAGGTTCACCTTGTCTCACTTTCCTTTAATATGTGATATTTCCAGGCCTGGTGGGTGGCTGTACTTTCTTGCTAATTCAGTTTTTTTCTGCTCAGAGACCCAAGTTAAACTCTTTCTCTGAGAGCTTTATATCTTTAAAGAATTAAAAGTTTCTTTTCTGTTTGAGGCCATGGTACAACCCTTTCTGCTTTAGACTATTACTGTTCTTCCATATTCTAGGCTTTACCAATAGAATTGTCCTCATAAGTGTTTCCCTTGCTACTTCCCAGTACTTAGGCCCTACCTCTTTGACACCGATCAGCTCCAATGCTGACATTCCTTTCCCAGATTCCCCTAGTTTCCTCCTTTTCCCAACTCAATTCCAAGGTTTTTTTAAATTTCCTACTTTTTTTTTCTTTTAAAAAACAAAACAAAACTATTCCCTCTCCCTCATCATCACTAGTCCATCTGGGTAGTCCAGAGACCCCAACCTCTCTTCCAAGATTGACACATGCCACCATCTCTAAGAGCCATATCCCCAGGCCTTCATATCTCGACCATTGTTTATTCTCAGTATTAGCATAGAACAATGACATATTTGAAAACCAGTTACACACCAAATTTTCTGTCTCTAGCTAGGCTGGATGTTTTCAAAACTCCACAATGATTTTTGGAAAGAGGTTGTTCTTGACATAGGGTTCACAAAAGACCACAAAATGAGTGGGAATGACCATAGTATTTAAAATTCCAGGATGAACCTGGCATGTATTAACAAAAACTATAATCTTAAACATCCCGAAAATAATGCTATCACTTTATTCTTGTCAGTGGTATAGTTTCTAATAAAGAACAATGTAAAAAATAATGGAATCTGTGATTTAAGGAAGATTGAGAACTGATTATTAAAGGTTTAGAAAATGGAACTTTGAGGAGAAGAATTAATGTTATTTAGCATGGAAAAGAGAAGGACAAGGAATGATTTAATGAGACCTTCAGTTATACTTTAAGGTTCTCTGATTTCTTTGGTTTAGTTGCTATTTATATCCTTTCACGTGGTGTAGACCCTCTCTCCCTCATTGGATGGTCTTTCTGACTTTTCTAATTTAAAAAAAGTGTGACATCTGTGGCACTCAGGTGATAATGCACCACAACCATGATTAGACTGGTCTTCAGATGAGAGACATATGATTTATCATGGGAAACAGAATCTTTCCAGCTTAATAGAACTTGATAAGAGCTTGTTCTCTATGGCATAGCCCTTTAAAACTCCATGCCAGGATGTCAGTCAGTCAATAGATATTCATTAAGTGCCAAAGTGGCAAAAGAGAGAAAGTGCTGGGCCTGCAGTCAGGAAGACTTATCTTCCTCAGTTCAGATCTAGCCCCATACACTTAATAGCTGTGTGACCCTGGGCAAGTCACTTAATTCCTTTTGCCTGTCTTTCTCCATCTGTACAATGACCTAGAGAAGGCAATGGAAGACCACTCCCGTATCTTTGCCAAGAAAACCCCAAATGGTGTGATGAAGTGTTAGACATGACTGAAAAATGACTTAGTAGCAACAAGACACCAAAATAAAATGCCTACTACGTGTCAAGCACTGTAGTACAGAGGATATAAAAAGAGGCAAGGAGTTTACAATTGAATGGGTGAGACAACAAGCAAACAAACATATTCAAACCAGTTTTGTATAGGATAAACAGGAAATAAAAAAGAAAGCTCTAGAATTAAAAGGTGCTGGGATAAATATTCTGTAGATGATTAGATTTTAGTTTTAACTTAAAGCCAGGAAAGCCAGTAGGTGGAAATGAGGAGGGAAAGCATCCCAACCATAAGGAACAGCCAGAGAAAAAGCTCAGAGATGAGAGATAGAATACCTTGTTTGTGAAACAGCCAGGAGGGTTAGTGCCTCTGGATGGAAGAATAATGGACAGGAAGTGAGATGTAAGAAGGCTAGAAAGGTGGGGAAGAGAGAGGTGTAGGTTAGGTGGATAAGGGCCTACACTAGAGTGATGTCAGTATCAAAGAAGAAAAGAGAATGTATTCAAGAGATATTGAAAGTGAAATCAGAGGCAAAAGTGAAACAGGTGAAGTCAATAGGCCTTGGTAGCAGATTGGATTTAGGGAGTGAGAGATAGTGAGTTGAGGATGACTACTTGGTTTCTAGCATGAGAGACTGGAAAAATGGTGTTGCCCTGTGCAGTAACTGTTAAGGTATGGGTATTTGGTATTTGGACATGTTTCTTTTAAAATACCTACTGGTTGTCTAGTTCAAGGTATCTGAAAGGCCACTAGAGTTGAGAGATTGTAGGTCTGCAGAAAAGTTGTAGCAGGATAGGTAAATTTGAGAATCCTCAGCATAGGACTGGTAATTAACCCCGTGGGAGCTGATGAAATAACTTAGTGAAATGTAGTACAGAGGAAGAAGAGACAAGGGTCCAGGACAGAACCAGAAGAAGGTGGTATTCCAAAATCCTAGAGAGGAGAGTTTTAAAGAGAAAAGAGTTATCAACAGTATCAAACATTTCAGTCATGTCCGACTCTTCATGACCCCATTTGGGGTTATCTTGCCAAAGATACTGATGTAGTTTGCCATTTCCTTCCCCAGCTCATTTTACAAATGAGGAAACTGAAGCAAGCAGGGTTAAGTGACTTGCCCAGGGTCACACAGCTAGTAAATATTTGCGGGCAGATTTGGACTCAAGTCTTCCTGACTCTAGGCCAGGTCCCCTATCCACTCTGTCACCTACATGCCTCTCAAAGGTTGCAGAGGGATCAATAAAAATGAGGACTACAAATTTATTAAATAAATAAATAAATAAATAAATAAAAATGAGGACTGAGATAAGGTCATTGGATTTAAAAATTAAGGGATCATTAGTAGGTAACTTTGGAGAGAGAAGTTTCTTTTTAAAAAAAATATTGATTTACTTTTAGTTTACAACATTCAGTTCCATACTCCCTTGAGTTTCACATTTTCTCCTCCTTCCTCTCCTCCCCCCTACTCCCTATGGCAGCATGCAATCCAATTTGGGTTCTACGAATACCTTCACATTAAACGTTAGTCAAGTTGTAAAGAAGGAGTGAACAATAAGAAAGAGGGAATGAAACAAAACAAAACACAAAAGAGAGAGACCATGTAGCTTGCTTCAGTCTGCATTCAGACTCTGTAGTTCTTTCTCTGAATGTGGATATCCCTTTCCATCATGAGTTTTTTGGAGTTGTCTTCTAACCTTGCATTGCTGAGAGGAGCCCAGTCTATCAAAGTTAGTCATCATAAATATGATGTGTCTGTAACTGTGTACAATGTTCTCCTGGTTCTGCTCACCTCACTCAGCATCAGTTTATATAAGTGGAGAAAGAAGCATCAGTGGAATGATGAGGTCAGAAGCTCGATTGTAAGGTAAGAAGATAGTGGGAGGAGAGAAAGTAGAGGCACCTTGTTGTGTGTGCATTTGCTCTAGCTTTGTAGAGTGTCTTTTCAAGGAGTTTAGGCCACAAAGGGCAGAAGAGATATAGCATGATAGTTACTGGAGATGGAAGGACCAAGTAAGGTGTTTTAAAAGGTTTTTGAGAATGGAGGAAACATGGGCATGTTTATGGGCAGTAGGAGAAAGGAGAGATTGAAGATAAGTGAGAGAGTGGGGATGATAGAGCATACAATATGTTGAAGAAGATGGGATAAAATAGGATCACTTGGTTAGGTAGAGGGATCTGCTTTGGAATGGAGCAAGACATTTGCTTCTTGTAAGATGGGTGAAGGAGGAGGTAATGGCAGAAGGCATCTGAGTGATGTGAGATGAGGATGAGAAGAGGGAGCTCAGTGAACAGGTTTTTTTCTCCTCCTTGTAAAATATGAGACACGGTACTCAGCTGATAGTGGGGGATGGAGGACCTATGGAAGGATAGAGAAAGGTTGAAAAGGTTTGGAAGAGCCTTTGGTTTGGAGAGTGGATTGAGAGAAAGGGCTCAATTGAGGTTGTGTAACATAAAAAATTTTAGTGGACCCAATTACATTATTTTCTCCACCTTTGTTTATCAACATGTGTGGAGGAGTGAAGGAAGCAGATGGTGGGAATCATCCAAGGCTGAGGTGTGGCAGGGCATATTGGGTGATATGATAATGGTGCCAGGGACTCCAAAAAGGAAGGCACTATGGAGTTGGAGCAGGATTTCAGTGGAGGCTCTTGAGTTATATTAGACATAAGACAGATATAAGATAGAAGACAGATAATCATCTCCATAGTAGATAAAGCTAGAGCAAATGCACACTGCAACAAGAGAAATATAAATTAGTCATGAAAGATAATGTGATAATACTAAAAGTTGTTAAATATTGGTATTGTCTTCCCCATCATAGAATCTCCTTTTTTAAAAATGTGATTTATAGGCATCTTCTGAAATGGGACACAAGGATAGGGAATGGTGAGATGGGCTAGGTAAACTCATGTCATTCATCATAGTTCTATGAAAACCAATTAAAGATGAAAAAGATGCACTCAGCTTAAGAAGGAATAAACATGATCAAATATTTAGTTTATATCTTATCTGTATCACAGTGTTGTTGATTATATTTGCTACAAACCTAAATTTTTATGTATAAATAAACCAGAGAATATCCCCCTTTGAATTTACAAAAGGAGTTGGTGGTTAATTCAGTCCTGACCTTTTTAAAGCATACCTTTTTAAAAAAATTCAAATTTGGGTGGAGCCAAGATGGCGGAGTAGAAACAGCTCATCCAAGCCACTCGGCCCCCAGATTCCCCCCAAACTATGTAAAAGGGGACTCTGAACAACCTCTGGAGCCCCAGCACCCACAGAATGACACAGAGAAGCTAACCTCCCGCTGAGGACAGCCCAGCAGCCCTGCAGGAAGGACCAGTGCAGCAGTCTGGGAGCCGGCAGTGCGCAGTGCGCAGAGTGTGGGGAGCCAAGCCCAGGTCCCCACGAGCCGAGGCTTTAGCCCCAGGGCGGCAGGGCCAGCAGCCGGCTGGAGAGACCCCAGAACACCAGCAGCTGTGGCGACTCCAGAATTATCAACATAGACATGCCTAGGACAAAGTAAGAGGTTAGTGTCCTATGGACTTTGGGACCCGTATTTGGGGAATGCGTTGGCTCCCTCCCCTGGGGGCTAGAAGCCACTGTGGATACACGCCATTTTGTAGTTTTCAGAGGCAGCTCCAGCTCCTGGCCTGTGAACTGTAGGGAGATCCAGGGATCAGTCTTGGGGGGTAATCGCTCTTGCTTTAACCTCCCTGGATCTGGATTGTGATCTAGGGTGGAAGTCGTGGGTGGGTTTACAGCTTGTCAGAAACGGAAGTTGCCCCCCACACGTTCAGGATGAAAATTCCTCTATCTGGCCTTAAAGCCATAGTGTGGCAACAAGCCCAAAAGTCAAGTAATTAAGTGGCAACATGCCAAGGCAAAGGAAACAGAAAAATGCAACCCTAGACTCCTATTTTGTCGGCATAGAGCGGGAAAAGGACTGTGAAGTCAAAAGTCCTACTCCAAAAGCCCCAGGGGAAAACATGAGCGGGTTGCAGGCCATAGAGGACCTTAAGAAGGACTTTAAAAATCAAATAAGAGAAGTGGAGGAAAAATTGGAAAGAGAAATGAGAAGGATGCAGGAAAAGTATGAAATGAGGGTCAACAGCCTGACTGAGGAAAACAACACCTTAAAAAATAGACTAACTCAAATGGCAAAGGAGGCCCAAAAGGGCAATGAGGAGAAGAATGCCTTAAAAAGTCGAATTTGCCAGATGGAAAAAGAATCTCAAAAGTTCACTGAGGAGATTCATTCCTTCAGAGTTAGACTGGAGCAAATGGAAGCTAATGACTTTATGAGAAATCAAGATGCTGTTAAGCAGATCCAAACAAATGAAAGATTAGAAGGCAATGTGAAATATCTCATGGGAAAAACCACTGACCTGGAAAATAGATCCAGGAGAGACAATTTAAAAATTATTGGACTACCTGAAAGCCATGATCAAAGAAAGAACCTAGAAATCACCCTTCAAGAAATTATCAAGGAAAATTGCCCTGATGTTTCAGATCCAGAGGGCAAAATAGAGGTTGAAAGAATCCATTGATCACCTCCTGAAAACGATCCCAAAAAGAAAACTCCTAGGAATATTATAGCTAGGTTCCAGAATCCCCAGATCAAGGAGAAAATACTACAAGCAGCCAGGAAGAAACAATTTCAATATTGTGGAAACACAATCAGAATAGCCCAGGACCTGGCAGCTTCTACACTGAGGGATCGAAGGGCATGGAATATGATATTCCAGAGGGCAAAAGAACTGGGAATGAACCCAAGGGTCACCTACCCAGCAAAACTGAGTATTTTGTTTCAGGGGAAAATATGGTCATTCAGTGGAATAGAGGACTTTCAAGCATTCTTGAGGAAAAAACCAGAATTGAATAGAAAATTTGACATCCAGACACAAGAAGGAAGAGATGCCTGAGAATGTAATCAGGGAAAAGAAATCAAAAGGAACTTATCAAAGTTGAACTATTTACATTCCTATATGGAAAAGCAATAACTGTGACTGATGATATCTTTCTCACTATGAAAATAATGGAAGAAGGGGGCGTGGTCATATGAATACATATGTGAATGTGTGTGTATATGGTTACAGTTATATATGGATAGAAGGCATAGGTTGAATTTGTTGCGAAGGGAGAATATTCAAGGGATGAAATTATGAGGTGAGAGAGGAAAGTGGCAAGAGGAGATGGGGAGAGACAGAGTAGGGTAAACTCTTATGTAGAAGAAGCAAGGGGAAGTGGTTGCAAAGGAGGGGGAGAATAGGAAGGCAAAAAAGGCAAAACCACATTCTCATTGAATTTGGTTCAGGGAGAGAATGACATACATACTAAATGGGATATCTCAACCTGCAGCAGAATAGGGGGAAGGGGGATGAGAGGGGGGATGATGGATGGGAGGACATCCCTGGGGGGAGGGGTGGTTGGAAGTACCCACTATAGAAGAGGGACAGGATCATGTAGGGAATGGACCAGGTTGGGGGTGGGATGAGTGGGAGGGAATTATAAGCAGCCTTGTACAATTATCTACTATGATAATGTTTTGCATAGCTAGACATGTACAACACATACTGAATTACTTATCTCCCAAGAGGGAATGGGTGACAAGGGAGGAAGGAAATGGATCTGAAAGTCGAGGTCTTAGCATTAAATGTTTCAAATATATATAAATACTAAAAAAAAAATTCAAATTTACCTTCATCAAAATACCATAGACTGATAGGGCCCCTCTAATTCAATGCCAATAGGTAGGTTTTCAAGCAATCTTGCTTATATTCAAAATGCATTTGGCATAAGGGAATTCTCTATTTTGTACCAAAATATATTTATAGTCTCTATCTAGCAGTATAACGTATGATTACAGTGAAGAAACTAAGGTCCTGAAAACCTTATCTCTGTGATAAGTCAGCAAAGAATATAACTTCTTATTGCATTTTCTATTTTGGACATCTTTATCAAAGGATCTAGGAGTACATTTGTGAATATGTCAAAACACCCTACCACTACATATGAAGTGCATCATCTTGTGTACATACATGCAAAAATTAAAGAAAACTGAAAAGGAAAAAAAATAAGTACAAAACCTTAATGCTGAATTTCTTCAAATGTCATCCTGATCATTTAGTCAACTGGAGGCACTGGGGTAAATTTCAGGCTGTCACCTATGCAAATCTGAATTTTAGTATGAAGTTAGGCATAATATAGGGAGATATATCCTTGCTAGACCTATTTGCTACTATCATTCAAAAAGGATATCTAGAGTGAGTCTAAATCAAAGAGCCCTTGTAAATGGTCTTGCTGGTAGTTGAAACTGTTCAGCTTGCATCAAGTGCCAGAACACCAGAGAGCCTCCTGAATGAAATTTACAAATCATTCAAAAGTGTTTGACTTTATTGTAGATATAAGAAAAATCAAGTGCATGAATCATGGATATGGTTATCATGGGAAAGCTCTACATATGGACAATGGTTTCAGCCCAGAATTGAACAAAAAGAGAATAATTTCTATTGAATTTGAGAAACTAACCATTCACTGATCTTTTTTTTTTATGATCAAGTTTCTCCCTAAAGCAAAGACTGACCTCCTTGTTGTTCCTCACATAGGATGCTCCATTCTCCTGCTTCCATGCACTTTTACTGTCTTTCCTCATGCCTCGAATGCTCTCCGTTCTCATTTCTATTTCTTGGCATCCTTCAAATCTAAGCAAAAATTTCACTTTCAACAAGAAATCTTTATTGGTTTTCCCTGAATACTTGTTCCTTCCCTGTGAGATTACCTTATTATCCTGCAAATATCTTGATTGTACATAGTTGTTTGCAAATTGTCTCTCCATTAGATTGTATGCCCCTTAAAGGCAAGAACATAGAGAGATTGAAGATTAGTGAGAGCGTTGAGATGGTAAAAGTTTAAATCTACTGGAGGAGTTGGGATGGAATCAGTAGTGTATGTAGAGGGCTTTGCCTTGGAAAGAAGGGCTGTCTCTTTATATGAGACAGGGAAGGCAGCTGAAAGATGTGAGATGAGGAAGGGATCAGAGGGAATTCTCAGCAAATGGCCTCATTTTTTTCAGTGCAATGTCAGACAAGATTCTCAGCTGAGAAGGTAGAGGGAGAAAAACCAATGAAAAGTTTGAAGAGGGACAAAAAATTTTGGAAAAGAAACTGGTAAGTGGAATAAAAAATTGGTTAGGAAGATATAAAAAAGATTGCTTTGCTGCAGTGAAAGTGCAGTTGAGATTGTGTAACGCAAATTTGTGGTGAAGCCAATCAGCATCGCTTCATAATTTTCTATAGCTTTATTCAGCAGCAAATGAACAAGAGCAAAGGCAGCTGAAGGTAGGAGTAATCCAAGGCTGAGGCTTGGCAGGACAAGAAAAGTGGTAGGATAAGGTGGCTAGGGACTTAAGAGAAGAGGGTACTACAAAGTTAAACTGATTCACCAAGATGGAGTCAAGATGGAAAAGAAAAGAGAATGTAGCTGGTAAAAAGATAATGGTCCCAGATAGAGCTGAGGGGATTAGAGATCGAGGTGCGGACAAAGAACAGGGATAGGGGGTAGGGCAAAGGAAGAGGTGGAAGTACAACTGATTGTGTTCAGATAAAGGAATTTCAAAGTCCATGAATACAGAAGTGGAATACCCATAGATGATGGATGTTTTTCCCTATATAAAGCCTAAATATGTCTCCTTGTTCCTTCCACTCATTGTTCTGCTGGAATGGGACAGTAGATCAAATCTAACCCTTCCACATGCAAGTACTTTGTAACTTAAATTACAGCTTGAAGTCAATCATCAGACCTGAAAGTAACCTACTCACAAGTTTGATCACTCACTGAGCTGCAGATCAACATACTCTCTTCACCATCTGGAACTCCATGTTTCTCCCATACAGAAATTACTGGGAAGCAAGAACAACTAAACATCTAATGGGGTTTTGCCACCCAGATACCCAGATGCTGGAATCATCCCACAGAATTCCATATGGGGACCCAGTATATACTTTTGCTCCTTGGACAGAAGCTGGGGGTATTGTACCTTAATTATCAAATACTCTCATTCTTCCTAAATGGAGTTTCACCCAAATCCTTTGGAATTCCATTTCTAATGTTTCAAAACACAGAATTAAATACCTTGGTTATCTATACTCAAGTCTGCCCTCAGAAACACATGCACTTATAATGAATACTCCCTACTTCCTTATAGAGAAACAGAATAATACTATGTCCTCCAGGTAAACTCTGCTAGACACTTCCATAACAAACTTCCAGTGGCTAACTTCCAACCATTAATATTTCACAGTTTACAAGTTTCAGGTCAATATGACCTGAGGGGGCTCAATGGGGCTTTGAATTGGATTATTCACAATTACAGGCAATTATAAGCTCTCTTCAGCTTGTCACTCAGAAGCCACTTCTTCAAAGTTGACCAGTACCCCTCCTTTCATTTCTCTCCTCAGTCTTGCCCCTACCTTGTGGATCAAACCCAAATGCAATTCCCATTTGCACTAGTCCAACTTTCTACCCTAAGGTGTGTTCCACAGCATACCTTCATAATTCAAGCCTTTCTCTCTCTTCCTTCATCTTCTTTGTAACTCCTGAAACCCTTCCTACACATGGACCCTCAGAAATCTATTCTAAGTTTGAAGGTATTTGTGGGTTGGCAATCAAAAACCTTAGCTGACAAGCCCATAGCCTTATATTTATTTTAACCATTCATCCCAATGACACCTTATCTCAAAGCAAAAGATGTTTAATCAAGAAGAATATTGTATTGAGTAACAAAAACAACAAAGATCCTCCCCCCCATCTCTCTCTCTCTCTCTCACTCTCTCTCTCTCTCTCTCTCTCTCTCTCTCTCACACACACACACACACACACACACACACACACACACACACACAGACTTATATTATCCCACAGGACACAACAATTGAACACATGTGGAGAATATACATATGAATATTTATGTAATTAGTGCAAATCATGCCTTTGACATTGCATGTTGACAATGTCTTCTGGTTTCATCATCATATACCTCTCTATGTATCTATCGGTCTGTCTGCTGAGTCACACACATCTCTACTCTCTGTCAGATCATTTCTATTGGGTGTTTCTGTTAGCCTCAAGGTGTCTGGGCTGTTCTCCGCTATCATCTTCTGGGATTCAGTTATTCAGTCTCATTTATGACACCTGCTGCTCTCCATGATAATACGAAAGGATGCTTTACCTACAAAGGGCAGACTAAAGCTCTTCTAGTGAATAGGCTAAAGTGACAAACCACTATAGCCAAAAATTGAGCCAGTAAAGAAACCTTTCCAAGACTAAGATTAAGTCCATTTCTGGTGCTGACACATAGGCCCACTGACCTTAGCTCTCCAACTCTAGGTTAAAAAATACTTTTTACTTTGTAAATATTTTGTAGCAATTTCTTTGTATCTTTCAAATGTGGGTATCTTGTAAGCAAAGTCAATTTCAGCAAACTGTGACACAGAAGACAGAAAAATATATAGCAAAAGAAATAACTGATCATTAACATAAACCTAATGCACAGGGAGATATATTCTTTCTAAAGGTATTTTTTTCCTTTTTTCCTTTCTAGTGCAGAGTTCAGATTAGAGGAAGCTAGTGGTTCAGCGGATAGAGCTTTGGGCCTGGAGTGAGGAAGACCAGAGCTCAAATACAGTATTAGACACTTCTCAGCTGTGTGAACCTGGGCAAGTCACTTAACCTCTGATTTCCTGACAAAATGGCTCCATTGGAGAGGGAAATGGCAAAGCATTCCAGGGTGTCTGCCAAGAAAACCCCAAATGCAGCCATGAAGGGTTGGACATGACTAAAGCGACAGAACAACAAATAATTCAAATTTGCAAATGACATTACAAATTTTGCATTGAACTCTGGAACATTTCAGAATCTCCTAAAACAAATGTGTAACAACTCAATATTATCTGGCTTAACTCGCCATACAGGAAAAAAAATGAATTTAAAATGTCTTTTGTTCAGACTATGACACGGAGTTGGATGGACAATCAAATGCATTTGTCTAATATGTGTCTTGGGCAAATATTGCAAGTAGACAATGAATTAATGGGGCTTAAAATTAAATAATATCATACATTTCAAGCTAAAAGGATCCTGGAGGTCTTCTAGTACAACCCCCTCATCTTATAGATGAGAAGAGTAGGGCCCAAAGTGATCATGACTTGTTCAGGGTCAAACAAGTAGCTCAGTGGTGGAACTGGTATCAGGGTTCTCTGACTCTAAATTCTCACTCTTCCCACTATGTCAAGCAGAATTCTTGCCTTCAGAAAAGTACAAAGTTTATCACTGAAGCTATGGTCTATCTGCTTAATATTAATATTCCTCCTGCAGTGATATGCCTGGAAGTCCTGGAACATTACTGTCTCTAAAGAATTGAAACTGAAGATTACCAAAAGGCAATGGAGAGGCATGTGGTAGGTATGAGAAGTCTGCAACAAATTGCAAGCCAAGAATTATACAGGAGAAGCAACATAAAGAATGTTAAAGAAATAGATAAAGTTATCCTTTCCAAATTGAGACTTTCGCCATAGCATTTTTGATATCACAAGTCAATAAGAAATTAAATGGGAAAAAATTTTAAATGTAAAAAATAATTAAATGGGAGTTCGGGGGGAGTTTCACAGAAACCACAGATGGCATGCAAAGGCCAGCAGCTGACACAGAAAAAGTTTAGAAACTCAGAAATGCATTATATATATGTATGTATGTGTATATATATACATATATATATACATATACATACATATGTGTATATATATACGTATACATATATACATATATAGTGTATATATATATGTGTGTGTGTGTGTGTGTGTGTGTATAAATGTCTTGCTGCAGTGAAGGTCCAGTTGAGATTGTGTAACACAAATTGTGGTGAACCCAATCAGTATATATACATATATATATATATATATATATATAAATATATAAATATACACACATACATATGTATGTATTATGTATATGTGTATATATGTATATGTATTATATAATACATGTAGTATTATATGACATATATAGTATTCGGTAACATATATAGCATTATATAATGTATATAGTATTATATAATATCAACCCAAATTTTATAATAAGGTACTGTAAACATCCCATAGAAGAAAAAGGAGAAAAAAAATCAAACTTCTTCTCTGACATGGAAGGACGCCCAAAAAATTTTACACAGATTTCCGAGATCATGGGGGCACCATGTCCCTACCCCCTACAATGTAGAAGAGATAACTTGTAATCCAAAAAGGAGATAAGCTAGTAATGCAATAAGAAAAGGGATGATTAATTGATTGCCTATGAGCTACACTGGCATTCTTAGGTTGCCAAGAGGACGTGTAGAAAACCTTCAGTATATTGAGTACCTTGTTAACTTAATCTGATGGCAAGAATGAGGGTCATAATAGGATGGACAAATATGAATGAGCTGTGATTTGAATCACAAGCTGGGAATACCAACATCAGTGGAATCACAATTTCAGACCTATTAGAGTATAATAGTATTGTATTGTTATTGTTCAGTCTTTTCAGTCATGTCTGATTTCTCAGCCCCTTTTGGGGTTTTCTTAGCAAAGAAATGGTTTGCCATTTTCTTTTCCAGCTGAAGAAACTGAAGCAAAGAGAGTTAAGTGACTTGCCCAGGGTCACATAACTAGTAAGTGTCTGAGGCCAGATACAGGTACTCTATTCACTCTATGTGCCATGTAGCTGTCATAGAGTATATAGAATATATATTTTATATATTATATTATGTTTATATGTTTTACATAGAATATATATTTTATATTTAGTAGCCTAATGCTATTCCTGTTCCAGATTCTGTTGTGAATCTGTTGCCACAATTTTTTGACTTCTTACTCACTAAGGAATTGAATTGATGATAACAAGTTTACCTCTGTGACTACTCTCATTCTAGGTTTTCATATTCTGAGATATAACTCACATGATGTCCTTCACTTGGGAATTTGAAAGCTGCTAGATTACTCTTTCACCACTGCCCTAACACTTGATCTTGGGCAGATGACTTCTAACATTTAAGGACCTTAAGCCTACCTTGCTTCATTCTTGATGATATAGGGAATTATAGGAAGTTTCTCTGCCTAACTCCTCTCAGCCATATCTGGTGGAAAAACTTTGCCTATATCTTCCACTGAGGCAGGATACACTGCCAATAACGATGTTATAAATGCCCTTGCCTTCCACTAAGAAAATAGGGTCTGGGCTAGCTCAAATGGTTATGTCCTTGGGTTTTAGAGATCTAGTCCAGACCTCTCCTCGCTTCTTTCACCATTCTTGTCCCTTCAGGATAGTCCATCCTACAAAGCACTCTCAGTATAGATGATCCTGAGCTTCATACTGGTAAGAGTAACCATCTTGTGTATCCTAATATCAGTGCAAGTGTCTACCCATTGAAGGCAGCCTCTCACACATGGCTCCAGACAAAGCAACTTGTCCACATAGTCTGTTATTAACTTCAGCTTTTGACATAATGGAGGAGACCAAATACTTTATCCTGGGCACATCTAATGTTGCATAAGGTCCCAAATGAAAATCTGTAACTTTTAATGGTACTCTCAAATTCCCTAATGCTTCTGCTAGTCTATACAGTATGATGGGGAGAGGGAACTGGCTCCATGGTCCTGCTGGTAATTCTTACATGTACCTATTCATAGAAACTTACCTACAAAATTCTAGGTCTACTTTTTCATTCCTTCCCCAAGAGCTTTCTTTTCCTCTGTGGAAACAACTAGGAGCTAAGAATTGTGTCAAGGAGACATCACATATTTGTCAGGACTCATCTGTCACAGCTCCCCTAATGCTGAAAGTGCTACATGGGAATCAGCTTGGGGACCAAATGTTCATTCAGTCTCAGGAGATGGGCACAACTGGAGGGTGGCCTACCTTTGCACACTGCATTAATTTTCAGTCATAGTTGTGCTTCATAAAAATGTATGTCTTTCACAAAATGTGGCACTCAGAACTGAACACAGTACCTAAGATATATTTTTACCACAGTAGAGCACTGTGGAACTATCACTATTCTCATACTAAATATTCTGCTTCTTTTAATATAGCTGAGGGTAATATTAGCTACCACCACCCCTTTTTTGGTTATCTCATCACACTTGTGATTCATTCCACTAAAATTTTCCACTAACAATCATTGCTTTTTCATAGGTTACATATTCAACATATCATATTTCCTTATACATACATACATACACATATATACACACACATACACACTGTAAAGCCAAGCACAAGCAGCTTTCCAGAGGACTTCTGCTGTGAACAGCTTCAAGGTTCTGATTACATAATATAGTGAACTCTCTATTTATTAAGTAATAAATTAAAGCAAAATATTCACAGAAATCAAAGTACAGCATCCACAATGTTATAACTTAACAATTTATCACTAAAGTGGCCACATAGTTTTCACCAAAGTGGTCACATAGTCTTAAGCAAAAGATAACATTAATTTAGTAACACAATCATTTAGTAAGTCCTTAATTCAATCATCCTTAAGGAGGCAAACCTCCTTAATTGACACAAAGTACAAAGGTCTACCCCTTGGTTGTGACCCCTTGGTTGTAATTTCTTCAGTCAAAAATTCCTCTTCTTCTTAATTGGAGAAGTCCTTAACTCAATCATCTAAATATAAAGGTCAGAGTTCTCCACCCCTGGGCCACAGTAAGTCATGATTTTCTCAGTTTGCATTAAATATTCAAGGAGAGGTCTTTTCATTTTGACACAAAGCAGGCTCTCAGCTTCTATGGTTCCTCTTCCATGGTCCCAGTTCCTTCCCAAATCTATCCAACTGCCACCTGAGTTCAAAGGCAGACAACTCTCAGTTCTTTGTCCAGTTTCTTGTGCAGTATTGAAGCTCACAGTGTCTGGTCTACCTCAAGTCCTTCAGTTTCTGTTCCTGGGAAGACAAAGTTTAACAAAGCCACAATAATATTCATACACATTGCCAGGCATCCTCATCAATTAACTTTCTGCCTGAGAAATCAACATAGACTCAACAACAGGTCTGAGACAAAGTAACACCGAAACAGACAGACAAAGTACTGGCACCACAGTCATGCTTCCTTCCAGTTCTCCTTTCTCCTCATTTCTCAGTTCTCAGTTCTCATTCCCAGCAGTTCTGGCTGGCCCTCAGAAGTCCTCAGCAGCTCTCAGAAGTTATGCCACCATAAGTTCTGTTCTCAAAATCTTTTCTCTTCTCATTTCTCATTTCTCTTCTCATTTATGTCCCTTGCTTAGTTACATCAATTAGTATGTTAGCTAACAGGCATTAACTGAGTACCAACTTTTTATAGAGCACTTTACCAACCATTGTGGGCAGGGAGAAGTGATACCAAGGTAACAGAGCACAGAGTATCTTTTTTGTTATTATAAAAAATTATTTATTTTGTTTTAAATTTATGGAATAAAATAAGCATTTCCATAGCATAGTATGCCCAAAAAAAGATTGCACATGAAACTGTAAGCCTATTATGTACAACTTTCTATTCCTTTTAAATATATAATAAACTTATTATGTAAATTTCTTTTTTCTCCCTTTTTGTTGTGTCTTACAATTTAGAGACTATATGTGGAATGACTTGAGCTCCATTATGTAATAGAGTAATAATTTTAAAAAAATAATACACTACAAATTTAAATATAAAAGTTATATGATGTCTTCTCTATTCCCTTCTGGAATAGCACAAGGCTAAAGGGAATTTAAGTATGAATGTTTTATATTTTTCATGTATCTTCATGATAGCCTGCACAATAGAGAAAGAAGATAACTGAATAAGTAGGAACCTCCTTAAGCACTGTGATCTCAAGTCTCAATTTTTTCTCAATAATATTATGGAAATAAAATCTTCTTTCTAAATAATGGATGGATCAAATTGAGTTTTGAATATGATTCTCTGCTTATTACACACCATCACTGCCTTGGATGTTCAGCTCACTACCTCTTATTTGGAGTATCATGATGCTGGCTCACATTTCCTTGCTTCTAGTCTCCCTTCTCCAATCCATCCTTCCTACAATTGACACAGTAATCTGCCTGACACACATCTGATCATCTCAAGTGCCTCATGCAAAAGTGTTTATATACAGGATAAATTACAACCTCTTTTTGTTGGAATTCAAGGTCTAAATACAAATTACTTTCATAACCTTAATTCATACTTTGCTTTCCTACAATTTCCTGGATGTCCCAAAGTCTAAATTCAGTTTTAAGCTATTAAAGCTATATCTGAGAGCCACATTGAGTCCAAGATGGTCTTTTTTCTTTTCTACCACCAGTAGGACAAGGTACAATAGACTCTAACCTAACCTGGCCTAGCCAGCACAGTCTCCACATCCCCTAGTCATGGCCCAGATCCTTGTCCCTGGACCCAAGCCCACTGGCATGAACAGAAGGGGGAAACAAAGGGGAACACTTTCCTGTCCCTTTTCTTGTTCCCCTCAAATCACCAGTGTCCAGTTCCCTGGACCATCTCAGGTACTGCTCTTCAGGACTTCACTCTAGCCTTCTTTCCCTGGTCCTGAGGATCTCCAGCCATGGCTACTGCACACATACCACCACACACACACACCACCATGACCCTAGGCTTATTCCTCTCAGGGCATACACTCAAGTGCCTACCTTGCTCCCAGTAAAAGCAATAAATTCTGGTCTCCCTCACCTCCCTTCAGGTACTCCTTTTTCTTTTTTGTTTTTTGATTTATGTTTTGCGGTCTACTGAGGACAGCTAGGACTAGAGCCTGAGCGTGGGAGGAAAGATCTGTCTACATAATTGATACAGATTGTATTTTATTATTGATAGAATCCCAGCCTCTCATCTGCTATACATCGTACATAAAAACCCATGTTTCAGTTGGAAAAAATGGAGAAAATCTATATTTTTAGTCTCTTATTTATTTCATCCTTTCCTCTTCTATCTGTGTTTATGTGTTAAATAGCAGGTTGGATTCTGTGAATCATTAGGAATCTGGGACATATAGTGGCCAATAAACCAGCATTATGCCCCCACTGCTATATTACCATTACTTTCTGGATTCTTATATAGAATGTGACTCATTCATTCAATGACTCACCTGCCAAATACTTTGTGATGACCCTTCTTTTGCTTTCTTCCATGTTGATTCATTTATCTCCCGACATGAATTAAAGATCATACTTTGAACACACAGCACAATGAGATGAGTAAATACCTACTACAAATCAGAAGCATTAATCCCATGAAACTTAAATGCCACAATTCGCTCTCGATCCAACCACTCCCAGTGCCAAAACACCCTATAGAGTGGAGTCTAACTCCCTTAATATAATCTTCCAATAGCACACAAACAGTAAAGAGAGCTAACCCAAATGTTCTGTATCCTGTTATTTATCTCCTATCCCCAAAAGAAACAAGAATTAATTAACCACTATATTAAAATGTGATGCATGATCCTCAATGATTCTCATAGTTATAACTACATGGATGAGCAGGAATATTAAGATCATTTATACAGGGTCTCTAAATCTCCATATCACTAGGTGTTCCAGACCTCTACTCCATGACCTGCCTTACCACTATGTAATCCAAATCATGGGAGTACACAGAAATGGAGTGCACTGAAGACACTTCAGAGGCTAAGATCCATGTGAAACTTCTTAACTATTACAAATCTAATTATAAGGTAATTGATTGATGGGTTTATTACACCTATTTTTGAGTTTCTCCTAATTCCTGCCTGTCATGCCAATATAATATTCACAGCACCAATGGTGACTACAAATATGCCGGCATAGTTCTTAATCTCAAAATCTAATATATTCTCCATGTAGAAGACAGAAGCAAAATATTTATTCAGACTCCAGAAAACCAAATCCCAACCCCAGAAAGTCAAATCCATTATTGTAACAAAGAAGTTAATATACCATAGTACAGCAGTTTGCCACACCACCCTTTAGCCTTCCTACAAACACTCACAGGCCTAGCTGTCTCCTTTCCTCCCTCCAGCTCTAACTGCTTTGACTCCCAGCTTCATGTGGCCTCTGCTCCATCTGTCAGTAAGCTCCTCCCCCAACAAGTTTCCATGTGATTATATTCAGCCTATTAGGGGGCAGGGAAGATCTTCAAATTCTCTTAAGCCTATTAAGGGGCAGGGAAGATTTTCAAATTCCCATTACCATTACATTACCTTTCACCTTCAAAGCTTGGGAACATAGTGACAACTATGAATATTACGTCTACCTGCTCCATCCAATGCCCTCATAAGCCCTTGAGGCCAAAAGAGTGAATGAAGCTGTCAGAATAGTTGCAAAGGGAGAAGAATATCTCTATTCTATCTGCACATCATTTTATGACATTCTGTACATCTTCTTCCTTTGACCTTTCTGCAGTATTTGAGATGATTAACCACTCTTTCCCATGTGAGTTTTCATGACATTGTTCTCTCTTGGTTCACCTCCTAACTGTTGGACTGTTCCTTCTTAGTCTCCTTTTCTGGGTCATCATACAACATGCCTTTGTACTAGTTGTACCCCATGCCTGAAATGTACTCTCTCCTCATTTCCATCTCTGCAAAGGAAACAACTTTGAGGTTCAACTCAGGTTCTACCTGAGACCTGAGACCTTTCGCAATCCTCCAGCTAATGTCTTTCCCCCAAATCACTTTATATCAGTTTTGTATGACTATAGACACACATGTCTCCCCCATCTAGTTTCCTTTGTATTTGTATCCCACCTTCCACAGTGTCTGGTCTTCGGCAGGTGCTCAAGAAATGCTTGTTGCTTTCTACATAATAGATTCTTATATGGTTATTGCATTAAGTTGAATTCATGACTTCTCCCTATTTGAAATGGCCGTGGTATTCTTGTGTGAATGATGGTTATGACTGGGCAAAAGTATAATACTTTCTTTTATGATACAACATTCAAGTAGATTGTAAATTTCTTGAAGGTAGGGATATTGTATTCTCTTGTATTCTAGCATATTTCTGATTATTTCCTCTTCATATATAAAACTAAAAATATATTATCCACAAAATAAGTAAACAATCCCAAATTCCCATACTAATCTGCTAACATTATACTCTCATGCCTTAACATGGCACTTAAGGAAGCCTGAGTTCTTAAAGGCTATGTTATGAGGCTGCTATGACTTTTGACATAAGAATTCATGAGAAAGTAGAGGATTTAGAATGTGTTGCCAAGAAAACTGTTGTCAGGCAATTTGTGATATACAATCACCATTGTGCAGAGATACAACATTATTTGCTTAACACTTCAAGCTCCTTACAGCACAGTCTAATATAAAAAAAAAAAAAAACCTTCCCCCTAGGACATACGCACTACAAGGGAACTCAAATAAAGATACACAGAGGAAGTTATTAATGCAACCTCCAACCCCTTCCCCCATAAACCCCTCCTTCCATTGGTTCTTCCATTGATGAGTTCGTTTCAGGGCCTTGTGATTTTTAAAAAGTTTGAGAGACCTCATTTCTGGGTAATTAATCATTTTATTAGTAAGGCTAAAATGTTATTAATAAGAGAGATCAGTGGTACTCTGGAATGCCAAAGAGAATCATCATAGTTGCAGGATCATGGTTTTTATGAACTTGGAAAAGTGAGTGTTCCAGAGGGTGACAGTCAACTCTGACTGGTTAACAATTAATGAGAGAATTAACATTACAATGAGAGGCTGAACCTATTTTAAGGAACTTTAATTATAAAATTTACTTCTAAATTGCCCAGCTTTGTGGAATCTGTTCAAACCTGAGTAGAGCACAATGGGCTTCCCCACCTGGGTGGGATCTGAACAAGATTGTTAAGAAAGTTAAACCAATTTCATTACCAATAATGTCCTTCAGAGACTGAGCTTTTGAAATGAGGACTTTAGAAAAAAGGGGGAACTCTGGACCTCCCTAAATCATTGGTTATTCATAATCCTTTCTCTCAGTCTCTCTTTTGACAGACTGAGGGCTGTCATCCTCTATTCCCTTCCAGGATGTGCTTCTAATTTCTGGACCTCAGCACCATGACTCTGCATTGGTACCTTCTCTCCATCCTCCCTCTGGTGTTCAGTTCCCTTCTGCCTTGTCTTTCTGGATTAGAATGTAAGCTCCCTGAAGGGAGAGAGTACTTTTTTTTTTGCTTGTATTTGTACTCCCCCCACCCACTTAGCACATGGTAATTATTTCACCATGCAATGAGACTCCCCAGAACGACAATACACTTCCAGGAAGAGATCTCATTTAGTTCACTTTCTTTCTATCCTTCCATTGTGATCAACTCTACCTTAGCATAGTAGAAAGGTCAGGAGAGAAACAACAACGTAGAAGCCTGGTGTTTTGTTGGCTTTACACACTGCCTATTGGCAGTCATAGAGTGAGAATGAGGCTAATGCCTTCATTAGGGCTATTAGCACCAGCTGCCTTTTGCTCCCATAACTCAACTGCCCTGCCTTCATAACAGTGGTAATATGTGCCACTTGTCAGAATTTGGAATGTCAGCAAAAGGGGAACAGCTGTGCACTTAGGGCACACATCCCTCTGTAGCTTTCATTAACTTCCAGGGTATATTTTAAGAGAGTAAAGACATTGCCTTCATGCTCATGATCGGAGTGGCATGGTTGGGAGAAACTAGTCCCAGAGTGTTAGAATTAATAAAGGATTATGAATGAGAAGAAAAGACCATATTGTCTTATAGATGAACAAAAGTTTGGAGTATGGAAGGAGCCATTCAGGAAGAGGAACTCTGTGTGGGCAAGTATGAGTAAATGCAATAGGTTGGAAAGGGAAATTAATATTAAGGGAATATCCTCATCCCCAAACCTGGTTCTGGTAATACCTCGTAATAATAATAACAGCATTTATATAGCAATTTATATATGTTTTAGACAAATAGAGAAGTGCTGTTATTCCCATTTTGCAGGAAATTGAGGCTAGGAGAGGTTAATTAACTTTTCAGGGTCATACAGCTAGTAAAGTGTATGAAGCAGGATTTGAATTTAAATCTTCTTGACTCAAGGCTCAGCACACTATCATCTCTGCCATTTAGTTGCCTTAATACACATTTGATTCGGTACTGGCATTTACCTTGTCACATACCACCTATTTACCCCTATAGTTGCTTATCTATGGTCCAACAGAAAATGGTCAATTTTTTGTAATGATAATTGCCATTTAATACTCATATTTCCAAACAACTCTTCTGATTTTTATTATTAGAGTAGCCAAAATATATAGACTAAGTATTTTCTTTCATCATTTATGGTCCTCTACCTCTGTCCCATCTCTGACACTAGTGTATAACTCTGGGCAAAGTTACTTCTGCCTCAGGTAATATTCTGAGACTTACCTTGAGAGTTATTCTCTTAAAAAAATGGTTTCATCATATATTTTACAGTGTGAAGTATAGTTTAGCAGAGGAAATTTTTAATAGTTCAACATATAATTAGGTATAATCATGTGCCAAGGTAGTGTGCTAGATATTGGAGGTACAAAGACAAAAACAAACTAGTCCCTTCCCTCAAGGCTTCTTGCACATAAGATACACTGGATCTAGGCTTAACACATATAGATAGATGCCTATGAATATGTCACTTTGACCAATTGTTCTGTAACTTCTAAGGTGTGTGTGTGTGTGTGTGTGTGTGTGTGTGTATGTATGTATATGTATGTGTATATTCTGTACATCCAGTATGTAGTACAGTGCTTGGTACTTGGCGTGTACACACACACACACACACACACACACACAGATTTTTGCCACTGCATTAGATTTTTTCCCATTTATTAAGCACTTTTGGTAGCTAATTAGTGTGGCAAATTGTATTTTGGACTGGAGTCAAGAAAGTCTGAGTCCAAATTTGCCTCCGATACCAGCTATGCAATGATAGGCAAGTAATTTAACTTCATGGGCCCCAGTTTCTTCATATGAAAAGTGAGGGAGTTGGATTCAATGCTTTCTAAGGTCCATTCAAACTCTGAATCCATGACTCTATAATCTTATGATCCTCAGTAATAAGACTCAAAAATGTCAGCTAGTCACACTATAATGATATATCTAATTTGTTGCATTCTAACATGACTCTGAGTCACTTGTTGGGTAGAAGGGTAAGGTTTTGGACTGAAGAAAGAGGTGGAACCAAAGTAATTGAGAGGATCTAGTTCCCTTCCCTTAAACTAGTGATGTGTGACTGTGGGGACAAGTCATTATTGCTGTTTGCTATTCAGGTGTTTTTTAGTCATGTGCAACTTTTTGTGACCATATTTGGGGTTTTATTGGCAAAGATACTGGAGTGGTTTTCCATTTTCCTCTGCAGCTCATTTACAGATGAGGAAACTGAGGCAAACCGGGTTAAATGACTTGTCCAGGATCACACAGTTAGTAAGGGTCTCAGGCCAGACTTGAAATCAGGGAGATGAGTTTTCCTGACTTCAGGCCTGGCACTCTATCCACTTTGCCACCTAACTGCCCCCTTTATTGCAATTAGAAGACATGAATTCTCATGCTTCATCACGGTTCCCAGAATGGTGGTTTTGGGAAAGTGTATTATCAGCAAAGTGACATACACATGCCCTTAAACTCAAATATAAGAAATGACTACAAAGTGATGATTTCAATTTTGTACAAAAATCCAAGAGATTGTGCTTCCACATGAGCATTGTTCATAAAATAATTCTCTTAGGGCACTATACAGCTACTGAAATAATTTTATTTTAAATTATTTTTAGAACTCATCTACTAGAACTACTTTTAGAGCCATTTTCTGAGACACACACAGTTTTGTTACTTTATGACATTGTTTTTGACTCAATCATTCACTTTATTTACCTTGGTATTTGCAAAAATCAAACCAATGAGAGACAAAAAAAATTTTGGGCTCCATTTTAGGGGTTCAAAAATTGATGTTTCAGGCTTTGAAGAAAATTCCGAAAGGAGAGTTGAAAATAGAATTTTTTTTCAGCAGTGGTATATTGTTGAAATAAGTCCCCCAAGGAGACTACTTTGAGAAGGAACAACACTTATCAGATCATTTACATTCTCTTAAAAATATGGTTTCATCATATATTTTCTGGTGTGAAGGAGCAAACTTGGAGGGTACATTGTGTTCCTATAAACAAACTGGAACAAATGGAATATGAGCATATGAAAAATAATCTTTAATGTGGATCACCAAAGTTTGCACAATACAACGTATTTAATTGTTTAAATAATCTTCTCTGTCTTATATGTGCTAGATTTTTCATATCTATATAGTGTATCCTATTGTTTGGCTTTTTTTTGGGAGGGGGGAAGGCAGGGCAATTGGGATTAAGTGACTTACCCAAGGTCACACAGCTAGTAAGCATTAAGTGTCTGAGGCTCTATTTTAACTCAGGTCCTCCTGACTGCAGGACCAGTGCTCTATTCACTGCACTACCTAGCTGCCCCTAAAGTGTCCTATTTTTAGGATGCCTTCTTGTGAAGATTTTTATTTAAAAAAAATAATAAAAACACTGCCTCTGGTAAAGAATTGCAGCAAATATTTTCCTTTATTCTCCTCTGGGTCTTTGAATATTTGTTGTTTGAGGGAGAGAGAATGTCTCTACAAGGAGGAACTTGGTCAAAGAAATTCCAAAACAGAGACAATTCAAGGACTAGGCACAGATAGAATGATCAACATTTTAGGGATAAGTTAGTGCGTACACTAAACTTTGTGTCTGGTTGCATCCATTTCCCTTTTGGAAAATGGCAGAATTATAGCTTTAGGAAAGACCTTACAAGGTCAGTTAGTCCAATGAACAAATCACTGCTACAAAATGATCAACAAGGATTTGTCAGATCTCCACTGGAAAGTTCCCAATGATAGGTTAGATCCTTTAATAGGTAGAATGCAGATGGGAGTACTGTGCTTAGCTCTGAGCAAGTATATTATATGGGGAATCTTGATAAGAATGAGAACATCCGAATGAAAATAATAGAGATATTAAATGGTTTCAGGTTTGTGGCATATAAGAAGAGGTTGAAGAAACAAGGATTATTTAATCTAAAGAAAGCAAAACTTGTGGAGAATATAATAGCTCTGTTTCAGTATTTATCAGTAATAAGAGCTAACATTGATATAGTACTTTATGATTCACTGAGCACTTTACATATGCTACTCATTTTGGTCCTCTGTGAGGTAGGTGTTTTTATTCTCCCCATTTTACAGAGGAGAGAACTTTGGTTAGAACTCTGGTCTTTCTGATTTTCTATCCATTCTTCCCCAAAAGAAAATCTTGAAAAAATTATAGTCATATGAAAAAATGCTCCAAATCATCATTGGTTGGAGAAAAGCAAATTAAAACAACATTGAGATATCATTTCACACCCACCAGATTGACTAAAATGATTGGAAGGGAGAGCAACCAATGTTCAAGGGGATGTGGAAAAATTGGGATACTAATTCATTGTTGGTGGAATTGTGAACTGATCCAACCATTTTGGAGAGCAACCTGGAATTATGCCCAAAGAGTTATTAAACTATCTATACCCTTTGACCCAGCAATACCACTACTAGATCTATTTCCAAAGAAGATTAGAGAAAAAGGAAAGGAACTTATATATTCTAAAATGTTTATAGCAGTGCTTTTTGTAGTGGCAAAGAACTGGAAATTATGCGGATGCCATCCATTGAGGAATAACTGAATAAAGTGTAGTATGTGATTATGATGGAATACAACTGTGCTATAAGAAATGATGAGCTCAATTATCTCAGAAAATCATGAAAAATTTTGCGTGAAATAATGAATAGCTAGATGAGTAGAACCAAGAGCACATTGTATACAGTATATTGTTATAAGAATCACTTTGAGCAACTAAGTCATTTTTGACCATTATAAATACCCAAGTTAACTATAAAGAATATATGAAGAAAGATACTGTCTGCATGCAGAGAAAGAACTGATAAATAGAATTACATATAGAATAATTTTACATATATAGGCATATATACATATATACACACAAATGTTTATAAGTATGTGTGTGTATATATATGTGTGTGTGTACATATATATATGTATATATATATATATATGTAATATACACACACACAACCCATAATGGTAGCCCTTTCTAGGGTGGAGTGCAGGGAGGGTAGAAAAAATAGGAGAAAAATAATTTACATGATAATTTTGTTGTATATTTGAAAGGAATAGAAAGTTGCACATAGTAGATTTGCAGTTTTGTGTACAACCATCTTTTTATTGTACTATGCTATGGAAATTCCTGCTTTGTTTCATAAATATATATTAATATAATTTTTTAGAAGGAAAAAATCCTGTCACTTTGTAACTGGATCCTGGTAAATTAACAAGTTCAAGTTACAGAGTTTTTCAAGTTCTGCTCTTTCCAAAATCATCAGTGAGTAATCTCACAGTCAATGCTAAAAGCAAATTCCCTAACTCTGGTGAATCCTTAGTAGCTGACCAAGTAATTGATTCTCATCTCCAGGAGGAGAAAGATGGAAGTAACTTTTAATAGCTAGCTGGTACAGGGAACAGAGCACTGGACCAGAAGTTAAGAAGAGCTGAGTTCAAATCTAGCCTCAGATACTTGCTAACTCTGTCACCTTGGACAAGTCACTAAACCTGCTTCACTTTCTGCATCTGTAAAGTGGAGGTCATAATACCACCTACCTTTTAGGGTGATTGTGAGGATAAAATGAGATAACATTTGGAAGGTGCTTTGCAAACTTTAGAGTGTTCTATAAATAGTAGCTATTTAATGATTGAAAATGTCTAAACAACAGTTTTCTGACTCCAGGCCCAGTTAGTGTAATGGAAGAAGAGAAGTCCATATGTAATATAACTGCACTTTTACCTTCTCTGTTTACTTAACTACTTACCTTCATTATCATGTCTGAATACGTAGTAAACGATGTTTCTGCCATTTAAAGTTAATGTCATTTTTGTTCATACTCCCATAATAAAATATTTTGAAAAGAGACTAAAATTCAGGTTATTGGTTCTCTTTCATACATATGCTAATTCTTCATTGTATACATAAATCTCTTAGGTATACCTGAATTTATTTCTCTGCGAAAGTATTATCACTGTTATTCCTGGTTAGTAACTTTAGAAACAGAAGAGCTTATTCCATCTATGATTATCTAGAAAACACATAAAATTGTCATTAAAACACTCTTATTGAAGTGATCAATAATCACCAGAATGGATAAATGGATTATAAACCCTTTGAGATCAAGGGCTTTGTTTTGTCTAAACTTTGAAGCTTTTCCAGTCAGGACAATGCTCTGCATAAATGATAGGTATAACATCTATGATTTGGACAGTGGAAAGCTAGTATATACTTCACCAAGACAAATTATTAGGTAGCTAAATCCTAGCTAATTGCCAGAGGCATGCAAAGGTTAAATGACTGGCTCAGGGTCATACTCATAGTGTCAGATGCCAGTCAGTCAATTAAATAGCATTAATTTAGTACTTAGTACGTACCAGACACTGTACTTAGTTCTGTGGATGGAAAAGAAAAGACTTTGAAGAGCTCACAGTCTAACAGAGACAATATAGGAAGAGCTATTTACAAACAAGCTACAAACTATAAATCAGAGCTTAATTTATTAATTTGCTGATCATCTAGACTTAAGTGAAGGAAATCACTCATATTCTACTTAGGAGTGTGTTGTTGTTTTTTGGGTGGGGGTAGATCTTATTATTAAACATTTACTAGTATTCCTTTGACTGATATTATTGTCCTCATTTTGCAGATGAGGAAACTGAGGTTCATTGAGGTTAAATAAGCCCGTGGTCATATTGCTAGTAAGTGTTGGGGATAAGATCTGAACATGTCTCTTTTGGTCCAAAGTCTCATACTCTTACCGCTCTATCACATTGGCTCAATGGAAAGTAAATATATATATACACACACATATATATATACACATATATATATATGAATTCATAAAACAATTCCATAAATGAGTTTATAAATGTAGTTGTGCTAGTGAGATGTCAGCACCATCATCCTGAAACCTTGCATAATTCAGCTAATTTGCAAACAATTGAAGAAAATCCTGTCTAGAACTCTTATTATTGATTTTTAGAAATTTTCACACACCTTTTAACAGGCAGAGAAAATAGATCTTTTCTCCCTGCACGTGCACACACACACACACACACACACACACACACACACACACACCCCACCTAGGTAAGAACATAGAAGCATAATGGCATTCACAGGTATAAGAAGCTACTCCTGTAATCCTCACTTGGGTGGCTTTAGCAGACTAATATAAACAAACCTTAGACTTTTGTGGCTACTGGGATTTAAGAGCTAATGGGGACACATCATTTGTTTGTTTCATCCCTCGGCCTGTGGCTCTCAAATGAGCTGTGTTTAGAAGGGTTTGTCAGAAAACATCAAACTCAGCCTAGACTTATCCTTTCCACCATTGTTCTTGGCCCATTGAAGGCATAAGAAAAGGATCCTTGAGGTATTTTAATGCTTTCCTCAAAGGATGCTCCCCAAGTAAATCAGCCATTTACAGTTGGACTGGAGCTGAGAAAAAAGGCAGGCTAAGCATTGAGATTCTCCTGCTGTGTCTAGCTCCAAGGCGGGTCACTAGCTGCTAATGTGTGCGGCACAGCAATCATTCAGATCGTGTCTGCCTCATTTAAAGCACTAAAGAGGCTTTAGCAGCCAGTTTGCTGTGCTTTCTAGGATCTTCTGTCTGATTTCAGTGTACTCCCCTATGGCAAGCAGCCAATATTTTGTTTACTCTTCTAAAAGCAAACTTTGGCTACTTCCTTCCATCCAGTCTATTATTGTTATTGTTATTACTATTATTAAATTTGTCACAATTTTGAATAATAACTGTATCTATAATCTTGGTTTAACAAACTTTGCTAATTCTCATGCCCCATCATGACTACTCTATTGACTGGTCCAGGCATACTCCAACATCTCTTACAAAGATGAAAGATATTGTCGAATATTGGAAGGAAACTTAAAGGCCATCTAGCCCAACCTCTTCACTTGACAGAAGGGGAAACTAAGGTTAAGAGACTAGAAATGATTTGAGTGAATTAGTCACACAGGTGCTTTCACTCTAATATCCAGAAGGAAAGAACAACAGGTTATTTACATGCAGGACTACTTTTTTTTCTTTGTTAAAGTTACCCAATGCTATTTTTCACTCCTTAATTTGATTATTGAAAAGTAGTCAGTTTGTTTACCAATACAGGTAAAGTGCTAATTGTAATGGCTAAATTTGACCCCAGAGAAGATAAAATGAATCTCATATCTTCTTTTCAGATGTGGGGGAATAGGAGTATGGAATGTTGGGTATAACTTCAGGTTTAGTTGCTTTATAGATTTAGGTCTGGAAAATCATTAGAGAGCATTAGACATAATTTATTATTTTATAGACGAAGGAACTGAGACCAGAGAAATATATTGACTGGCCCAAAGTCACATGCATAGGAGATGACACAATAGTTCTGCAATTTTTCTCAGCCCAACACAATGCCTCTGTCACACACAGTCAGTAAGGTCCTGGGGTAGGATTTGAACATAGGTTTTCCTAGGGTTTTGTCAACCATGACACATTGCTGTTCTGTTGGTTAATTTTGCTGAGATATTGTTTTCCTTCCTCTCTCTTTTTTATTCATTCTTATTCTGGGCAGAGTAGGAGAAGAATTTAATTGGAAATGAAGGTCATGTATAAACAAATCTCAAGGGTGTTTTGTTTGTTTGTTTTAAAGAAAGGAAAGTAGTTCAGTTGGTTTTCCAAGAATATATGGTACAGGCAGAACGTGTCATTTACGCCACACACATCAAGTTAGAACATAATCACAAGTATGTTACTTGATGCCTTGTGTATAGTTCTATCTACCATCATCACCATCTCCATCACCATCATTACAATTCAACCTTGTTTTTATGTCACATTTGCAAGCTGATAATCCCTAAGTTTGCTCTCCAGTGTTTTTAATTCTTGGAGTCACTCTGGTAATTGAGTCTCCCTCTGGCAGCCTCCAGAAGGCTAATTAAAGATAGCAAGAAGGAGACATGGAAAGTCTTTTAGGATCTTTACCTCCTTCCAGTGCTATCCTCTTTTTCCAGGCAGGGTTAAAACACTGGTGTTCTCAAATGATAACATACAAAATAAAGAAAAGATATCCACAGGTGTATCCTTCCACCTAGAATATTTTTGGTGCATTATCCACATACACAACGGTATGCTTGAAAATATGTCCATCCATGGGAATAAGCTTTTACCTGAGGGATAGTAGGTAGCTGAGCAAAACAGCATGTGCAGGATATAACACATTTATAAGAACCGGTAGTTATTTGTTTGGTGAGTCAATAAGGATTTAAGAGACAGATGGTAAGCATATTGCAGAGTCTTACAGTAGCTTTCATTTGATTGTTTAAGGATAAGTTCACACGCAAAAAGAGGTTTCACACATGTTATTCCCTTCTGTACATTCTAGTGTTTACCTTAAGTTGCCCTATCAGCTCTCAACTTGTGTGTGGGGGGGGGGGGTAAAAGTTATTTTTTTAAACTTATTTTTGTGTTGTTTTAAAGATTAGTTTGGGGGGGCAGCTAGGTGGTGCAACACTGGCCCTGGAATCAGGAGGACCTGAGTTAAAATCCAGCCTTAGACACTTATTAGCTGTGTGACCCTGGACAAGTCATTTAACCCTGATTGCCTCTAAAAAAATGGAAGAAGGAAGGAAGGAAGGAAGGAAGGAAGGAAGGAAGGAAGGAAGGAAGGAAGGAAGGAAGATAGATCAGGCGGGGACTTAGCCTTTTAACAACACTATTTCATACAGTGTTTTGTAGTAGATAGAGGACCTGCTTTGGAGTCAGGAAGACTTGGATTCAAGTCCTATTTCAGATGCATGCTAAATGTAACACAATGGGAAGTCACTTGAGCTCTCAGATAACCAGGCAACTTTCAAAGACTCTAGGCTTGGAGGTGAACTATTGATCCAGACAGCAGTGGAGGGAATTTCCAAATGTGGGAATTTTCTATATGTAAGAAATCAGAAGTATAGGTTAAAAAAATCTTATTAAGACGTAAAATTGTTGAGAAATATATTTAGGTTCAATATTTTTTAAAAACCGGTTGCTCTATAAATGAATATAAAGACAATATTCCAAAAGTGTTAGTTTGCATTAGGCTTGTAAATCAAATAAATTTTATATTATAAGATCATTTTTTTTAAAGAAATAGTCAGGGTCATGGGGCGGCTAGGTGGCGCAGTGAGTAGAGTGCTGGCCCTGGAGTCAGAAGGACCTGAGTTTGGATCCGGCCTCAGATACTTAACACACACAAACAAAAACCTAGCCGTGTGACCTTGGGCAAATTACTTAACCCCAATTGCCCTCCAAAAAGCAAAAAAAAAAAAAATAGTCAGGGTCCCCTGAAAATCTTAGTGAAGTTTTTGTCTGTTAAAGCTTAAAACTGCTTTAATAGCCACTGTCTATTTCTAAAAAGGCATTTTAACTTCTAAAGTTCTATCTAAAAATATTTTATATCAGTGCTATGGGAATACCACAATCTTAAGCCTTAAGTACCCTATTTTGCCACTACCCAAGTTCTGACCTTCATCATATCTCACCTGGACTATTGCAATGAACTCCTAACTGGTCTCCTGGCCTTCAGTATCTATCCTCTGCAAACCATTCTCCATACAGTTTGCCAAAGCACTTTTCCTGAAAGGAAGATCTGACCATTTTACTTCTCCACTCAATAAATTCTAGTGGTTCTACATAGCCTTTAAGATCAATTATAAATTCTTCTGTTTGACTCTTAAAGTTCTTGAAAATGGAGTTAATTGGGGTGGCTAGGTGGCACAGTGAGTAGAGCGTTGGCCCTGGAGTCAGAAGGACCTGAGTTCAGATCTGGCCTCAGACACTTAACACACACAAACAAACAAAAAAAACAAAAACCTAGCCGTGTGTCCTTGGGCAAGTTATTTAATCCCAATTGCCCTCCAAAAAGCAAAAAGAAAGAAAGAAAGAAAGAAAGAAAGAAAGAAAGAAAGAAAGAAAGAAAGAAAGAAAGAAAGAAAGAAAGAAAGAAAGAAAGAAAGAAAGAAAGAAAGAAAATGGAGTTAATCTACTTGTGCATTTATTTCTTCCCTTTCTGAACTCTAGGTTAATCCAAACTAACTTTCCTGCTGTTCCTCATACCACATGACACTTCATCTCCTGTCTCTTTGCTTTTGTAGTGGCTGGCCCTTTCTCATAGAACATATATGCTCGTATGCATCCCTTAAAATCTATTTCCTTCAAAATTCAACTCAACTCAAGAATAATTTTCTTCACAAAGTCTTTCCTGGTGCTTTTTCAATGTCCAGTAATGGCCTATCTCCCACATACTTCATACTTATTTAATTATATCCTCTACATGTGCATACTATCTCTGATAGAATGTAAACTTTTCAGAGTCAGAGACTTTAATTTTTGTCTTTATGTATCTCCGGCCAATGCCTGGCACAGAGTAGGTACTAAAAAATACTTCTTTGATTGATGAGTACCCCCAAAACAAGCACATTAGAATATAACAGATTGACCATGGTTGGCCATAGACAACCCATCACCTTTATCTTTACATATCATTAGTGAAAGGATTGCAGTAAAATGACCAGCAACAAATTGGACCCACTTATTTTCCTATGCTTTGCATTATTTTTATTGCAAATAGACATGTGAGTTCTTTACAAAAGAGAATGAGTAGTTTAAATATCTTATTTAATTAACTTTTCAAAATGACAAAACATGTTGAAGTATCACTTATGGTTTTGTAATCCAGTTATAGTTCCTCAACTGTCCTAGAACATGGAGTTGAATATGAGATCTCAGGATGGAAAACTAGCTTAAAGAAAATTAAACTGTCCTTCAATTTATTCCTTTGGTTCTCAAAAAAATAGCAATACAATTATTCCCTCACCATGTGTGGGGATATTACTCATAGTAGAATGGGAAGGAAATGCTAAAGACAACACAACTATGACCGTATTCCCATCTGTCAGTTAGGCTATAGAAAGCTCCTCTGAGATTCCACAAAAGCACCTTAAGCAAGATGAGGACTTGGGCAAGTAGATTCAGTTATCACCAACCTTGCTTTTGCCTCCAAGGGAGCATATAGCCATGCCCTCTTGACTTGAAGGTGAAAATTCCCCACAAAGGACAAGGTGAAGAAAGCATTCCTAAAGGGTTAATTGTTGATAAGAATAGCATCTGCCTTCTAACTGAGGGGCAAGCTACAATGACTAATATCACTTTAGAGTCCCATTTAGGTCATTAGGTCTTAGGAATGACACAGCATAACATAAAAAGTCTCTGAGCCTTTGAAGGAAAAGGACTATGAATCACATAGGCCACCAAGGCACAGGCATAACAAGTGAAGGATAAACAGAACTTATCCTTAGGAGCATAGCATGAGTTGGGGTCATACTTCCATTCAAAAGTGATTCAGTCTTCTTGGGGTACAGGCTATAACTTCATTGGAGTAACACTTCCATGGACTCACTATTTCTTTCCCAGATCTACTTCCCTTGCTACACACCTTCAGGGTGAAGGACTATAGCAGACTGGCTGCCTTCTGCTGCAACTGTACCTTTTCTTGTTTTCTTACTTGATGAACCTGCCTCAGAAGATTGTCATCCTGACTATCACATACTCCCTATTCTTGGAAGTCTACCCTATGTAGTACCCATCCTGCCTCCCAATCCTATATACTAAAATTTCCCCAGCTGTACTTTTGTCAATAGCTTTTCTGTACCATGGTACTATTTTTTCACCTTATTGATGCTAATTGATGCTCTCCTTCATTGTATCTTTCAAGTAAGTTTCCTTCCCTGTTCCTATATCATTTCAGGTTCTCCCCCCCAACTTTATTCTCCACTTCAATGCTATAACCTACCTTGCCATCTCTTGTGAGAGTTTGAGTTGTCCAAAAGGGCCATTGTGTTTTATTCATGTTTATACTCTTTTCCTAACTTAGAAACAGTATGGCACAGTGAATGAGGAGTTGTTTAGGTTAGAGGATGTGAATTTAAATCCCACCTCTGACACAACTTGTATGACCTTAGACAAGTTACTTCATCTCCTTTGACCCGGGTTTCCTTATATGCAAAATGAAGGGACTAGATTCTGTGGCCTCTGAGGTCCCTCTACCAAAGCAAGGAGGTAACTTCTCTGCAATCTATTAGTCTTAGAGCATTGCCTAGAGCAATGAGAAGGTAAATGATTTTCCCAGCCTCACAGCTGCTATGTGTCAGATGCAGGCTTTGAATGGTAGCCCTGGCTTCAAGGCCAGCTTTCTATTCACTACACCATACTTCCTCTTACTATATGTTCTTAAGAACATTACTTTAGCCACTGTGTGAAGTAATAAATGGTAGCTAAGTGGTAATATGGTGGTAAATGATAGCTAAGACAATCCTGTTGTGGAAAATCTCTTCACCCTTAAGTTTTCCTGACAAAAATTTACTGAATCTGAGTGTAAAATCATCATGGTGTCATATTGGCCCCTTTGGAGACAATGTAGAACACAAGAGACAATCCTCAGAAATAACAGTCTTCCTATTGTCCTAAAAGTAAGCTATTATCCTGAAATGACTTTGCCCCAAGTAATACTACACTATATACACAAATACAGAGGGAAGTCCTAAAATAGTTAATGTTTATTTTACCTAAGAAATACCCTAAATAACAGGAAAGAGTCCCCCCACCCCCTCCCCACCAGCCTCCACTATTGACATGTATTCAGGAGATTTACACAAATTGGTGTAACCATAGGATTGAGAATGCTAGTCAGATCTTGCAGTAGAAATGATCCTGAAACATAAATATGCCCAGAACTTCTCCTCATGGTAGGCTTTACATGCAAGTCTCTGAGTATTGCCCAGTTGGCATCAAGAATATTGTTCATGGAAAGTCAAGCATAATTTCAAACTAAAGACCTGTAGCATCCTTAAGAAGTCAGGAAGAGCAAGGTAATGGCAGAGCTAGTTGTCTGACATTTAACACCTCTGAGCATCAGGGTGCTTGTCTTCAAAAATGGGGGGTGTTCTCTAAAGTCTCTTCTAGCTCAGAAGTCCATGATTTTACGATTCTAAATTCTGAGAGAGATCAATATAGCAGGCAGTTCTCCCACTTCATACTCAAGGGGCTCTTTCATCATTTGAATGAAAATAGAGTTTTCACATGACTATCAGCATTAGATGTTATCTTTACCACATTAAAGCAGGAATAATAAAGCTCTTCCAGGCGAACATAGCTTGTGAATAAACATGCAGCTAGAATTGCTAACCGATGACTCTACCCTGGAACGTCTTCCACCACCCCCCTTCCTCTTTCATCTTAAAACAATTAAGCATGCTGGGCATATAACCCTAGCTGATCAAAAAAAGAAAGAAAGCTCCCATGCATATGCAAAATATTCAAATCAGTACTGATGGAGTCCTAATCAAGCTGCCCCAGCCCTAATATTCTAACTTCATTATAGGCCTGGCCCTACTGAACTTCAGGCTCACTGTACCTACCTAACTCCACCCTCCCACCTCTGCCAATATCCTAACTTCTTCATATATGGCTCACTGCTCACCGGAATAACAGGTGTGTCCCTGAACTCCTAGTTCCCACAGAAACAGTGGGTGTGTCCATGTGATGGGAACCTAGCTATTGCCTCTACCTGGTCACTGCCCCCAGACCCATTCCCACAGAAACAGGTGTGTTCTCATATTCAATCACAATCACATCATCCATCTAGCCCAAAACAGGACCACAATACCTAACTATCTGTCTTAACCAGACAGGACCACAATAGCTAGCCAGTTGGAGGGCAGAATGACCAGAATGTTTAACCACCGAACTATAGATGGGATCCCTCCTCCATTACCTAATCCCTTAAGAAACTCCTCCTGCCTTTTTATTATTAATGATATTCCTCTATTCTATGTAAATTTATGTTACGTAATTGCATCAATACCTTACCAAATCCATCTTGCTTTCTCTAAAGTTTCTGGTTCCTCTTGGAATTTAGCCCACTTCATGAGAAGTGTCAACCTCAATAAATGCCTGTACTTGGATTAGAGGAGGTCTGACTGAATTCTTTGAGATGGTTCCATCACAACACATCATGAAACCACAATAGTTTTTGGGTGGGCAAAGCCCCCCACCAACAGTTTTTGGTGTCACTAGGTTTAAACTTCAACAAGTACTTTTTTGTAACAGAGGGAAAAACAAAAAAAACAAATCTACAAACAAAATAGTTATCCATTGATTAGGGAAAGGTTGAACAAATTGTGGTATATGAATGTTATGGGATACTATTGTGCCATAAATGAAGAGGGTAAGGAATTCAGTAGAACATGAGAAATTTTGCATGAATTAATGAAGAATGAAGTTAGTAGCAGTGGGGCCCTGGCAGAGATTCGCAACCACCATAATAATGTAAATAAAGTGAATCTTAAAAACAATTCCAATACTCTGTAATTAGAATGCCTAAAGAGAAGAGAAGATGAAATGAGATGAGATGAAGAAATGAACCTCCTTATTTTGCTTGGAGAAGTGGGGACTATAGGGGCAGAATTGTATATGTCCTGTCAGATATGGTCATTGTGTTGGCTATTTTTATTTAGCTGAGAGAAGGCTTACCAGTTGGGTAGTGATGTGTGATATGTCTGAAAATAACCCTCATGTGTGAACAAAAGGCATCATAACACATTAATTAAAAACAAAAAAGAAAACAATGAGGCAGTAGGAAAAATGGAGTCTATCAAGACAATTCACTAGCATAGTGGCATTTGTTGCTCATGGAAAATTATATAATGGCATCCAGGGTGCAATTATGCAGTTCAAAACCAATGACTTTATATATATATATATATATAGAAATACCTTCTACTTCCTTTATACCTCCCCTCCAAACCACAGGGGTGGGTGAGAGGGCTGGTATTCTGTGAGGTAGATGTGTTCTTTACAATTCATAGGAAACACACAATGTATAGTAAGGCTTTGTCTACTTGGAGCTCTCAGTGAGACCAAATTGGAGACTTCAGCCATGGTTGCTTTAATGCAATTACTACTTTGTGCCCATCTAAACAATACTCAAGAGAGAAAAAAAGGAGTAAACGGCTAGCTTTGTGCATGGGACGTGACCATGCACTGAAAATAACTTTTAGGAGTCCTGCCTCCACAATTTTTCATAAATACACAGTACTATGTGCTGTTGATTAAGATGGGCCCCACAACTGTAACTCTAGGGTTAGTTGGCAAGGTTCCTCTCCTTAGGGACCAGGCCTGAGTTGGATTGACAGCAAGCCATATGCACCTGTCAATCAGCTCCAGCCCTAAGCCAGTCAGGCAGGATTCACAGAAAAGAAAAATAGTCAAGCTGTCTTAAGTGAAAGTTAGCAAGTAAAAAAATCCTATGGTTTGTGTGGGGTGGAATTGAGGGGAGGAAGAAGGGCAGTGGTATCTGTGGGTATGACCTAAACTAAAATGGAACATTTTGAGTATTTAATCAATAATTGCTTTTTTAAAAGTTGTTTGGTGGGTAAAAATATCAATGGGGCTAAAAATATTTCTAGTGTGTTAAGAATAACCAATAACTAATGGGTATTACCAGGCTCATATAGTTAAAGAGTGAGAAAGGGCATTGGGGATCATCTAATTCAGCACACTCATTTTACAAATTAACACCCTTATGCCCAGAAAATGCACATTGCTTTCTCAAGGTTATATAGATAATAAGTCACAGAAGAAGGATTTGAACTCAAAATTCTGGTTTCAAGTCCAGCACTCATGCCACAGTACTGAACTTCCTTCTCTTAGTGGTCATGTCTTTAGAGAATTCAAACCTTAAAGTATTTTATAGCTGCATATGATTATTTTCATCCTTTATAAAGTTCATAGGCATTTATTGCTTCCCTTTAATTCTACTTAAGGCCAATAAGATTAATGCCTACAATGAAACAAATATTCTTTCTTCCTTTCTCCTGTCTATACACGTCTTTTTTTCCTATTAGTATGGTTAGGAAAAACATATATTATTATATAAAAATAATGCAAGATTCCTCCATTTAAAGCCTTACATTCATGAATGTGACAATGAGGAAGATATTCTCTGCTTTGCTTGTTATATTTCCCTTTATACCATAAATGTCTATGGCTCCCAATTTAGCTCACTTTCCTATCACTTATAGATCACTTGTGCCTGTTCCTACAGATGTTTCCTAAATTAATCTCTCTTCTGACTGTCACTTCCCATGGTCTGCGAATATGCCGGGACTCTGTCTTTTAGCCACTTCCTTTCTCCTTGGCTATCTTCCTTCCACACCATTCTTCTGTGGCCTGCAGCTATCCTCTAGCTTCTTGTGCAATTTTGGCTGGAACTACCTGTTACTTTTTTCCAGGGGAAAATAATGAAAAGCTGATTGGAAAGAAAAACAGACAAAAAAAGAAAAAGAAAAAAAAAGAATTGGCATAAACAGCTATTGAGTTCCCTTCAAGAGTAGAACACAAGATGTAAACTATGAATACTAGTAACAACAAATATTTCTATAGCTTCTTCCTGAAGTCTATAAAGTGATTTATATACACTGTTTCATTTCATAGTCACATTGATACAAAATCTGGTATTTTACCTACTATACCATGTTGCTTCTGTAACAATGCAATAGGCAGCTGATGGAGGTGACCCTGGGTTAAAACTTGGCCTGAGAAGTGGGACAAGGTGGCAAGAGGTTCAAAGGTGGAGGACTGGATATGTTGAAACAGTTAACTCTAAGGTTAGGGCCATGAAGAGAAGGAGGTGAGGACAGAATAAGAGTTTATGGATTAGCCAGGGGAGGGGAACCTGCAGCCTTAACAAAAAAGATTTGTTCTGTAGAATTTGGATTCAGTCAAAAGGCTGAACCGAAGGACCGAGAAGACCACATGTGGCCTCGAGGCCACAGGTTCCCCACCTCTGGATTAAGCAATAGAAAAAGATGAAGGGTTGTGAAGAGGAAAAACAGTGTTAAGAGAAGTGAGGTAGAAGGACTGATGGATGGATATGATCAGAAAAGGAAATGTCAGAAATTGAGATCATGGAGGTGGCTCTTTTATAACTAATAGGTATGACCCTCCTGTAGTTAGTCTAAGTGGTGTGAAGGTATAGGTTATAGAAGTTTAGGAGGTTAATGAATTGAAAGTACTTAAAGAGTTTAGCTCTGGAAAAACTTCAGTAGAAATAAATGGAGATCATGGTAAATAGCATCTCTATACATCACGTTTAAGGTTGACAAAGTGTTCTCCTCACAACATGACTCTGAGCTAGACAATTACCATCCCATTTCATGGATGAAGAAATTGAGTTATGTCCTTAGTCCTGAGTCAAGCACTTTTCTCAGATTACTGGCTGTCTCTCTCCAACCATTCAAAGACGGAGAGAGAGAGAGAGAGAGAGAGAGAGAGAGAGAGAGAGAGAGAGAGAGAATGATACACAGAGAGACAAACAGACCCAGAAATAGAGACAGAGACAGAGGGGCTGCGAGATCAAGAGAGATAGAGAGGGGCAGAGGGATAAAGGGACAGACTCAGACAGAATTAGAGAAAGCATAGCAGCCCATTATATTAGAAAGTCAACTGCCCAATCATTTGCTTTGTTAATGTGCTGATCCTGCTTCCACATAGATTATTTCTTACAATAACCAAAGGTATAGAATGAGATTGTGAAAGAATTCATCACTGAGGCAAGTAACATATGAATGTCACCCTACCTGTGATCTGATTACTTTTTGTTTTGCTGTCAGGAGAAACCAGTTTAATCAAGGGAATAAGCAACCTCGAGGGGCAACATGGCATAGTACTCAAATGCTGGACTAATTAGTAAGAAGTTTGTATTCTGGAAGGGAGGGGGAAAGGAGAGGGAGAAAATTTAGAACTCAAAATCTTATAGAAGTGAGTGTTGAAAACACACACATATGTATGTGTATATATATGTATGTGTGTATCTAGCTAGCTAGTTAGCTATATCTATCTATATCTATCATCTATCTAGCTTGTATTCTGACACTAGCCACTTGGCATTGGACAATCAGAGCTATAATCATTTTGAGTTGAATGGGAAACTTGACTTAGGACACCAACATCCATTTTTTTGGGAAGACTTGAGGCTGTGCTTCCTCCCTGGAAGGGTGTGTTTTCTTCCTACAGTAACCCCTGTCTTCATGACTTACCTCTGGACCTGTCAAGACCAGGATCTAGACAAAGGTGGCTTCATTTTCCAAGGCCTAACTTTTACTCCTATTCCCTGCAGAATGAAAACCACACTTTGGTGGCTGAGCTGTCCCCTCTCCCAACACTTCTGCACCTGTCCTCCACATGAATGCTGTCCCCTTCCGACAATTGTTTTTGCCCTAAATGAAAAAAAAAATTCCCATTAGAGAACTGCTCTATGGCCAAACCATTTAACCATCATAGACAATTTCCTCATCTGTAAAAGGTGTGTGTTGGGCTAGATGACCTCTAAGTCCCCTTCCAAACATAACATTCTATATTAATTAAGAAAAAGAGAATATGCATTATATGTTTTAGATGGTGAAGTCATAGTAAACCTTGAAGATCCTTTCCCTAATTGCCTAATTCATATTTTATGATGTAGATTAAAGTAGCAGATAATTTCTATTTTAAAACGTACTGAGTATAATAGAGTATGTGCTTAATCAATGTTTGTTGAATGAATACTGATAATCCTAGGATCATAGGACTCAGAGCTTGAAGGGACTAGAGAGATCATCAAGTTCATATCCTGGCTTGGTTTTTTACTTCCTGTCTAAACCTCAGTACCATTCATGTAAAACAAAGACTGCACCAGGAGGCCTCTAAAGACATTTCCAACTTTAAATGTGGTGAATAACTCTGAGTAACTCTTACTTTACAGATGTGGAAACTGAGGCACAGAAGGTGAATGCTTCTTTCTTCTTCTTCTTCTCTTCTTCTTCTTCTTCTTCTTCTTCTTCTTCTTCTTCTTCTTCTTCTTCTTCTCCTTCTCCTTCTCCTTCTCCTCCTCCTCCTCCTCCTCCTCCTCCTCCTCCTCCTCCTCCTCCTTCTTCTTCTTCTTCTTCTTCTTCTTCTTCTTCAGAGCTGGCCTTGAAACAGAGTCTACTGTTCAAAGCCTACCTCTGACATGCACTGAATGATCATGGGCAAATCACTCATCTGTCAGTGCTCTAGGCAATCTTCTAAGAACAATAGGTTGCAGAGAAGGTTTGAGCTTGCATTGGTAAAGGGAATTTCCACATGGAGGTGTTCCCTCTATTAATGAAATCACATGCAAAAAAGGCATAAAAAGGAAGAATGGTCATAATTATGCTTTTTAACCTTTTATTTCATATTTCATAACCTTTTAAGAAATATGGAAAAAATCCTACACAATGCATTTTAAAGGTAAACAAATCATTGGTCTCTCCTAGAGAACTGCAGTAGGGCTCTTGGAACTTATACATTCCCCTCATGTAGTGCAAGTTCATCTTATTTCTGATTGTTTTCAGACCAACAAGGTAGAGCTGTTCACAAATGAGGGCTTTTGGACCTTCTCTGTTTTCCCTTGCTTAGCGGAATCATGAGGGGTTATAAAAAGTCAGTTCCTCAAGGGAACAGTTTTGGATTTTGACAAATGATTTCAGTAGCCAGCTTGGGTAACCGTGCCATGCTGTTCCCCACTGTTGGCAGGCCTGTTTGTGTTGCCCCAGCTGTGTTCTTGAAAGATATGATTATATGTCACTCAGACAAATATGCCCTAAGTATAGTGTAGTGTCCTTTTTTTGTCTCTGAAGTTTTGATGAGCCTATTCATGACAGGTTTCCTGGATATCTTTAGAAGATCTAATCAACTGACATTAATATTAAGAAAAATCCGCAAGTTAAATTCATTGAAGAATGAGTTAGAATTAGTGATACCAAAATTTTGCTGCTGTTGCTGGTTGGTTTTGTTTTTTTCCATTTTTAAGGTCAATACACAGAAAGTTTGATTCTAAATAAATCTAGGTGTTTACTTGCCTATATCTTGATAGTATAGAACGGCATCTTCCCTGAGAGCTCTATAAGCTACTAAGAAAGATTTTCATTCTGGCTCCAGTGTAGAGGGTTGGTTATGTCTTATTATTGTCCTCTCAGCATGGCTAATGTACTTCCCATTAGGCTGGCATTGGTGTATGCATTGGTTCAACATAGTAATATTTTTGAGAGCCTACTAAGTGCAAACTTTAAGCCAGGAATTGCTAGGGATTGACAAGTTAGGGATTTGTCAATAATTTAACTTTACCCAGTTGACAGGGACATTGAAAGTTTCACCTGCCTAAGATCACACAACCACTATTTTTGTCAGGTTGTTGTGTCACTTTCAGTTGTGTCCTTCTCTCTCCCATTTGGGGCTTTCTTGGCAAAGATCCTGGAGTGGTTTGCTTTTTCCTTCTCCAGCTTATTTTATAGATGAAGAAATGGAGGCAAAGAGTGTTTAGTGACTTGCCCAGGGTCATACATCTGAATGAGATTTGAACTCAGGTCCTCCTGGGTAGATAGAGCCATCACCCCATCCACTGTACCACCTCACTGCTCATATTTGTCAGGGTCAGGTCTTCATTCTGGGTCTCCCTTAAAATGAAACTAGCTCTTTATACTACCCTGCCTCTCAAGCAAGGAAATAGGAGAATCAATCACAGAATAAGAAATGTAGAGCTTAGAATGGGCCTTAGAAATCAATCCTCTGGCTTGATGAAGAAACCACAACTTAGAGGGGGCAATTGAATTTCTCAATATCACACAATGGTTTGTCCATTTTAAATGATGCCAGTTGGATTCTTTTATACTGGTGAACATTACCACATAGAAAATATATTTTAGGGGTGGCTAGGTGGCACAGTGAGTAGAGGACCAGCCCTGGAGTCAAGAGGAACTGAGTTCAAATCCAGCCTCAGACACTTAACACTTACTAGCCATGTGACCTTGTACAAATCACTTAACCAAAATTGCCCTGCCCTCCCCCTGCCAATATATATATATATATATATATATATAGTTCCTTTGTTAGTTTGTAAAGTTATCCTGCATGCTGTTGATTACCTGATGTCATTAAAATTTGCATTTAGGACCTGAGTCCTTAGTACCAGGGGAAGCATATTCACAAAACTCTTCTTTCCACACAGTACAAAATAGAGGGGGAAAATTGAATGACTGCATAGGATTAAGTTGCCTTACTTCTAAGGAAACCATGTCTAATCTTTATTGTCTTTGGGCACAGTTAAATTCCACATATGTATCTAATTTAACATATTTCTGGGGAAACAGTTATTGATATCTCTTAAGGCATAGACATCATTCATATTTCCAGGGTTTTATAAGATACATTTGCAGACTCACACAATTGAAGCAGACAGATTCTCCAAACTAAAGTTCTTATAAGACCACTAAAAATTTAATTCTTCAAATGTAAATACTGCTATTTCATTTACTGGTATTTAGACTTGAAAGAACTGATTGGACCCAAGTCCTGTGTTTTTGTTTTTAAGATGTTAACTGAGGTACAGAGAGATGGAATACTTTGCCTGAAGTTATACATTTACTTGTAGTGGTTATGATTTAAACCTAGTTCTTCTTAAATCAGTTCCAGAGTTCTCTCCCATGCATTATGCTGCCAGAACTTTACCTCTGTTAAAATTAAAATTTGTTATCTAAAGGCATTGTGGTACTGTGGAAATATTGCTGGATCAAATGTTCTCAGAGGATACGGGTCACATCCTGGCTCTGCTAACACTACCTGTGTGTGAAGTTGGACAAGTCACAACTCTAGTTAAAAGATTCTCATACCTAAAATGAATGGTGTGGACTAGATGGCCTCCACATTACCCACTGTTTCTAAATCTAGGAATTTAGGATTCTCCTATGGACCACAAAAAGCATGTTTGCTCTGCAAAATAATATTTGTTAATATCCCAAGCTGAGACTGGGACATCATTTGTCAAAGATGCTATGGAAGAGATTCCTGCCCTGGGTGGGAAACTGGACTAAATAACCTCCAAGGTCATCCAAATTTGCTAATTCCAAGAGTCTGGCTCTCTAGATAAATAACAAAGTAAACCAAATTATTTTCAAAACATGGCCTAATTGTAATAAATATTTTCCATCCTTAGCATTCATATATTTTCTTGATATTGCTGACAAAATACTTTTGTGAATGAGGTAACTACATTAGAAGGAGGATACTTGGCCAGCATCCTTAATTAGAGTATGTTTAATATGAGCTAAGGCCCCCTAAAGAATTACACAAGCTTTCTTTGGGAGGGGGAGAAAGCTATTAATTTTACTTTTATTTTTTTTAAAGAGAACATTCTATAGTATGTATTGTAACATGTGTCCTATAAAGTGATGTTAGCTAAGGCAAGAGAGTGGGTCAGGAAAGCTTTGGAAAAGTTTAGCCATTGAACTCTGCACAACAACCGTAGGAGTAATGAGAAGCCATGGGGAAATGGTGCTTTTGTAGAACCAAGTTCCCCTCCAGGCATTCCTGATCTGAGGAAAACACTTTAATTAATATGTTAAACAGCAGTGGGAAGAGAAAGTAAAGGTTAATTTCCAAACCACATCACTACTGGCTGTATTCTGGTTGGGAAACCTTGGGAAACTCTAGGTGTTCCTCTTTAAAGACATAGAGGTGCTTTTGTATGTCAACTGCCTGCTAGGTACTCAAAAGACCTTTTATCTCCACACAGTGGCATTACTCTTTCTGTGTTTGAAAACATCGCCTTTGACTGGCAGGCTGTTGTTTTTAATTTGCAATGCACCCTCCATTTTGTGAAACCACTGAGGAATTCTGAGTGACTGGAAGGCAATTGTTTGGGAAAAGCCTCCAAGTAGCATTTGCGGGGAGAGAGAGGCTTCCTTTGCTTTCTCCTTTCTTGTCCGTTCTCTGTTGCTCCTTGCTGGCCACCTTGGCTACCTCTAGAATTTGTGGAAAAAAAAAAAAGGCCTCTCCTTCCATCTGCTGCTTGGAAAACCAATACTGTGGTTGCCTGAGGTAAGAGTTCACATTTTGGAGTGGTGAAAAAGCAAGAGGGCTTAAGGGTCAGAGATGGGTGAACCCTGTCCTGTCTCTGACACTAATATCTGTGTGAGTTTGGAGGCGTCAATTTGCCTCTTTGGGTGTTTGAATAAAATAAATAAACCTAAAATAAGGGGGTTGAACTAGATGACCTTTCAGGTCTTTTCCAGCTTTAAACCTATAAACCTGTTTCCTAGTATAGATGCTGAAAAATCAAACCCACAGTCTAGTGTATTGTTTTTAATGGGTTCAAGGACCAAAATTTAAATCCCACTCCCCTCCCCCAAGAAGGCATAAGGATGTGGATAAATGAACTCTTTAGACAATATTTTATCTTTTTCTGGTGTGATGAAAGAATACTTACAAGCCGGAAAACATTCAGAGGAAGGCAACTGGAACTGTGAAGGGCATGGAGACTTTTTATATATTAAACTGGGGATGTTTAGCATGGAGAAAAGATGAGTTCGAGTGAAGACACCATAACTACTTTTAACATTTGAAGTGTTCTATGGAAGTGGAATTATATCTGCTCTGCACAATTTTAGATGGCAGAACAAATGAGTGAAAGCTATAGAGAGCTACGTTTAGGTTTGATGTAAGGAAAAGCCATTTTATTTCAGTTCGACAAGCATTTATTATGAACCTACTATATTCAAGGCACTCTTCTGGGCACTAGGGACATACAGTAAAAATATACTCCTTACTTTTAGGGAATTTAACTTCTAATAATTAGAACTATCCCAAAAAATCAATAGATAGGTGTGAAGGCTCATGGCTAACCATTCTTTATCCCATTCAGTCATCTACAGGGTCATCACTGTGGGCACCTTGCTGCTTAGATTTCATCACTACCTAAGGACAATTTCCTCTCCATCCACAACCATCCCAAAGTTTCACCTCTTGCTCAGGGTACAACAATCAAATTACTACTCCCACTGCTCAGAGAAAGGCTGGGACAATCTACTGTCCCCATAAATCCCTTTATCTTTACAAAACTCCATTCTCTGGCCACTGCAACCCATGTGAGTTATATCTGCCTAAAAGAATGTAAGCCCTTTAAATGGAGGAATTGTCTCATTCTTGTATTTATTTCTATCTCCAGAGATAGTGTGCTGCCTGGCATATGGTAGGCATTTCATAAATACTGATTTAAAGTCTTCAAACAAGGTCTGATAACTGCTTGTTGCGAAAGAAGACTTGTCTATATAGGTACAGGTTTCAGAAAATTTGTAATTGCATAATGCTGATTAAATGGCACTCTCTGAGGCAGAATGTATGAAAGGAAATCATTTCTTCAGGCTGTTCACTAAATTGAGATAAAGCAACTTTAGTGACTGGGACATAAGAAAGTATGTGTAGTTTCACAAGGAAAATCTACAATAGTGTGTATCCGGAATTTGTTGGGGGCAAGGGAAAGAATGGGTGGAGAGAATTAATTATTCACCTTTGATTCAATCAGTAGTGACTTCCCTACAGCTACTCTGAAAGGATGAAAGGAGCTGAGTTTGTGTGAATTATTCCCTCTAACAGGGCAAGTAAAAGATAATTTTGTCCTTCTTATCCCCAAGAAAATTAAATCTCCTTTTTTCTCTTGCAGTAAAGACCAACAATATAGGTGATCAAGGCAATATGGGTATACATTATGAATTGCACAGAGTGAAAGCCAGGGTAGGTTTATGGAAAGGACATTGGAGGAGAAATCACAAAACCTGAGTTCTAGACTTAGAGATAGTCTTACTTAACTACATGCCCTTGAACTAATTACAAATTTTAGGGTCCTAGTCCATAAAGTAGTAGTGATTAGTAATTTTCTGCCTTCTCAGGATTACATCAATGATTAAATAATAAAGTGCTTTGAAAAGGTTAAAATGCTTCAAATACAAATTGAACTAAACAAATATTAGATAGTTACTACATGTAAAGTGCTGTTGTCATTTGTTTCAGTCATGTCTGATTCTTTGTGACTCCATGTAGGGTTTTCTTGCCAAAGATGTTGAAGTGTTTTTTTTTTTCCTCCATCTCATATTATGTAAGTAAAAACTGAGATAAATAGGGCTAAGTGATTTGCCCAGGGTGACACAGCTACTGTGTTTCAGGATGGATTTGAACTCAAGTCTTACTGCCTGTAGTCCCAGCACTCTATCCATTGAGCCACCTAGTTGCCCCACTATGCAAAATGCTGGGGATAGAAAGATGAAAAATAACACAATCCTTGCCCTCAGGTAGCTTACAATTCAGCATGCCATTGAGATAACATAGGATCATAAATCCAGAACTAGGAGACACCTTAGAAGCCACTGAATTCAACTCCTTGTTTTTACAGACAAAGAAATTCAGGTATAATGAAGTTAAATGACTTATTCAGAGTCACATGGCTTGTAAGTGTCTGGACTGGATTTGACAAATGAACTCTAAAGGAATAATATTTTCTTAGTTTTGTTTTTTTTCTTTTTTTTATAATACCAAAGCAAATTAAATTTCAAATTAAAAAAATTGATAGCTTCCATCTTGGCGTTGCAAAATTATAAATAATTACAATAATAAACTTCTCACCTTTAGTTAAAAAAAATCCTCCCTTTGGCTAAGCAAAATACAATTTCATTTCAAAAGCCTAAGGCATCATGTTTGTAGTTTTCAAGGACTGAGACATTTACATTTGCCAAGGCTGTCATTAAATATATGGATTATGAAATGATAGGGGCTTGACCTGTGATTTCATTGGGAAGTCCCCAGTGAAGAAATTCCCTCTAGCAATGCAAGTTGACACCTTTGGCACCTTCTCTGCAGCTTATACTCCTAGCTGCCTAGAGTATTGAAAAACACATGAATTTCTCAGAGTCACCAGCCACTATGGATCAGAAATGTGAATTTAACATGGATCTTCCTGGCTCCAGAATGAGAGAAATGAGTATTAATAACTAATGATGTGGGGAGATTCAGAGTTCCCCCTTTCTCTATCCTCATTCTAAGACCTCAGTCTTTGAAGGTTGAGCTCCCCTATGACACCACCCACCTAAGATTACAAGTGATTTCTAGTCTAAAATTAATTCCGTTCAGTCAAGCTTGGGTGGAAACAGACCCATTTGCTTAAATTGCCCAAGACTGGGGCTTTCTGGGTATAGAAATGGTCTTTCTGTCCAAGGGTGACATGATGTCACTCTCAGCACCTCATCATAATATTCATCTTCTCATTAATTGTTAACTAATCAGAGTTGAGTTCCTTTTGAACAGTCTTTTCCCAAAAGGACATATAAACCCTGAGCCTGCTGCCATGATTGTCTTTGGTTGAAGAGAGAGAGGACCAAATAACAGTCCTTTTATTAAAATGCTGGCATTATTAATAAAATTATTATACTACCCAGAAATTATGTCTCCTGAACCTTTTTAAATTCCACAAGGACCAGCACTCTATCCATTAAGCTCTGCTTTTTTTTTTTAATACTTTGGAAATATTTACTGATAGCTGACTCTCTGTGGTACTGTATAGCTTACAAACTTCATTCCATACAATTACCCTTTGAGATAGTATAGAAGATTCCATGTCCTAAAGAAGAAACTGATATTGAAAGGTTGTTAACTCTTCCATAGTTGCATGATTATGGGCTCAGTGAAGGCAGAATGCAAACGCAGGTCTTCAGCTAGCAAGCCTAATGCTCTAGCCTTAGCATTTACAGCAAAACTTCAAGTTATCAGAATATTCAGGGAATGGGTGTGGAGGTTTGTGCCCTGATTAATTCAATTTTATAGCTAGTCACTACTAGAAAAGCCCTTTTGTTCCAACATTTGTGGCTTTTTTTTTAAGTTTCTAAAATAGATTTCTTGAATTTCCTGCCTTGGTAAGTAGAGTACACTAAAGATAATTTAATATTACATAGATGAATCTGAAGAATAGTTATCATTGTACAGAATTGTGGATACAGACATAGAAAGCACAGGAGATCTAGCTATATATGCATTGACCTCAGGACATTCCTTAGCTTAGGTTTAGGGAGTATTTGTTTTTGTTTGGAGGTGGTGTGGTACTGTTGTAAGAGGGGCTGGAGAACCTGACTTTGAATGTTGCTTCTGCTACTTATTATGTATGTAACCTTGGGCAATTTGCTTAACACTTCTGGGTCTCAGCTTCCTCATCTGTAAAAAGAAGGGGCTTGATTTCTAAGATCCTTTTTCACTCTACGATCCTATGATCCCATGATTTTATTAAGTTCCCAATGTGAACTTTTAATTCCTTGTCATTGTGCCTTTTCTCTTAGCTTTGGGGTGCAGAGGGAAAGTTTTGATTCTTTTGGTCTCTACTTGGTTAAAGGTTTTCCTATACTCTCTATAAATGTAATGACCCATCAAAGCAGGGCATTGACATATCATTTCATTAACATCTGAGATCAAGTTAGTTCCCAAGAATGTGAAATAGTCTAATTTCAGGTTATACTAAAACAAGGGTGATTTCAACCTGGAAGGAGTTCTTTAGTCTACTGCCCTAGGTATAATTCTTTGGCTTTGTTCTGTTAAACATTTTTACCAATAACTTGTCTGAGAGTAAAACTAGAACATAAAATGTGTGAATTGGAAAAAATTTAAATTAGACTCGAACTATATTTGGGAACCAGATTATGTAGGGACTTTAATACTTCTTTATTTTGCCTTAGAGGCAAAAGAGACCCATTGAAGATTTGTGTGTAGAAGGTGCACAACCATATCTATTCACCTTTTGAAAGTAGAAAGAAGGGCTACAATATTCTGTTGAAAAATATTAGTGAGTTTGGTACTGATTAGCACAAATGTAACACTTCTAACTCTTGTGTCATGGACATCCTTAGCATGAAGAGTGCTCTCATGGGATCTCTGTTTACTCAAAGTCTTCTTTAAATCATTACATACCCATGGCTCTCCTTAGACACTCTGGACATTTTAGGTATTAAAAAGATTAAGTCCCCTTCCTGATTAAAACTATGATTATAGGGGGCGGAGCCAAGATGGCAGAGTAGAAACAGCTCTTCCAAGCCTCTCTGCCCCCAGATTCCCCACAAACTATGTAAAAAAGGACTGTGAACAACTTCTGGAGCCCCAACACCCACAGAACGACACAGAGAAGCTAACCTCCCGCTGAGGACAGCCCAGCACCCTGCAGGAAGGACCAGCGCAGTGGTCTGGGAGCCGGCAGCGCGCAGAGCGCAGGAGCCCAGCCGAGCCCAGGTCCACGTGAGCCGAGGTTTTAGCCCCAGGGCGGCAGGGCCAGCAGCCGGCTGGAGGAACCCCAGAACACCAGGAACTGTGGAGACTCCAAAATTATCAACATAGACTTGCCTAGGACAAAGTAAGAGGTTAGTGTCCTATGGACTTTGGGACCTGTATTTGGGAATGCGTCAGCTCCCTCCCCTGGGGGCTAGAAGCCACTGAGGAGACACGCCATTTTGTAGTTTTCAGAGGCATTTCCGGCTCCCAGCCTACAAATCGTGGGGAGATCCAGCCATCAGTCTTGGGGGGTAATCGCTCTTGCTTTAACCTCCCTGGATCTGGATTGTGATCTAGGGTGGAAGCTGTGGGTGGGTTTACAGCTTGCCAGAAACGGAAGTTGCCCCCACACGTTCGGGACGAAAATTCCTCTAGCTGGCCTTAAAGCCATAGTGTGGCAACAAGCCCAAAAGTCAAGCAATTAAGTGGCAACATGCCAAGGCAAAGGAAACAGAAAAATGCAACCCTAGACTCCTATTTTGGGGGCATAGAGCGGAAAAGGACTGTGAGGTCAGAAGTCCTGCTCCAAAAGCCCCAGGGGAAAACATGAGCGGGTTGCAGGCCATAGAGGACCTTAAGAAGGACTTTAAAAATCAAATAAGAGAAGTGGAGGAAAAATTAGAAAGAGAAATGAGAAGGATGCAGAAAAGTATGAAATGAGGGTCAACAGCCTGACTGAGGAAAACAACACCTTAAAAAATAGACTAACTCAAATGGCAAAGGAGGCCCAAAAGGGCAATGAGGAGAAGAATGCCTTAAAAAGTCGAATTTGCCAGTTGGAAAAAGAATCTCAGAAGTTCACTGAGGAGATTCATTCCTTCAGAGTTAGACTGGAGCAATGGAAGCTAGTGACTTTATGAGAAATCAAGATGCTGTTAAGCAGATCCAAACAAACGAAAGATTAGAAGGCAATGTGAAATATCTCATGGGAAAAACCACTGACCTGGAGAATAGATCCAGGAGAGACAATTTAAAAAATTATTGGACTACCTGAAAGCCATGATCAAGGAAAGAACCTAGAAATCACCCTTCAAGAAATTCTCAAGGAAAACTGCCCTGATGTTTTAGATCCAGAGGGCAAAATAGAGGTTGAAAGAATCCACCAATCACCTCCTGAAAAAGATCCCAAAAGAAAACTCCCAGAAATATTATAGCCAGGTTCCAGAATCCCCAGATCAAGGAGAAAATACTACAAGCAGCCAGGAAGAAACAATTTCAATATTGTGGAAAACACAATCAGAATAGCCCAGGACCTGGCAGCTTCTACACTGAGGGATTGAAGGGCATGGAATATGATATTCCAGAGGGCAAAAGAACTGGGAATGAACCCAAGGGTCACCTACCCAGCAAAACTGAGCATTTTGTTTCAGGGGAAAAAAATCGTCATTCAGTGGAATAGAGGGCTTTCAAGCATTCTTGAGGAAAAAACCAGAATTGAATGGAAAATTTGACATCCAGACACAAGAAGCAAGAGATGCCTGAGAAGGTAATCAGGGAAAAGAAATCAAAAGGAACTTATCAAAGTTGAACTATTTACATTCCTATATGGAAAAGCAATATCTGTGACTGATGATATCTTTCTCACTATGAAAATAATGGAAGAAGGGGATGTGGTCATATGAATACATATGTGAATGTGTGTGTATATGGTTACAGTTATATATGGATAGAGGCATAGGTTGAATTTGTTGGGAAGGGAGAATACTCAAGGGATGAAATTATGAGGTGAGAGAGGAAAGTGGCAAGAGGAGATGGGGAGAGACAGGGTAGGGTAAACTATCCCATGTAGAAGAAGCAAGGGGAAGTGGTTGCAAAGGAGGGGGAGAATAAGGAAGGCTAAAAAGACAAAACCACATTCCCATTGAATTTGGTTCAGGGAGAAAAATGACATACATACTAAATGGGATATCTCAACCTGCAGCAGGATAGGGGGAAGGGGGATGAGAGGAGGGATGATGGATGGGAGGGCATCCTTGGGGGGAGGGGAGTTTGGAAGTACCCACTATAGAAGAGGGACAGGATCATGTAGGGAATGGACCAGGTGGGGGGTGGGATGAGTGGGAGGGAATTATAAGCAGCCTTGTACAATATATCTACTATGAAAATGTTTTGCATAGCTAGACATGTACAACATATACTGACTTGCTTATCTCCCAAGAAGGAATGGGTGACAAGGGAGGAAGGAAATGGATCTGAAATTTGAGGTCGTTAACATTAAATGTTTCAAATATATATAAATATTATTAGTAATACTCTTTCGCTTGTAATAGGGAGATAAGATGTGCAGGCATTGGGACACAAAGATTCACCTTCCTCTAATGGAAAAGTCGATGGGGGTATGGGAGAAGGTATGGGAGAGAGCAGATTGGAGGAAGCGATATCTTGTGGGACTGCTATTCTGGGAGGTTGGGTAGGGAATAATGGGGGGAAAATGATTGTAACTCAAAATCTGGCGGAAATGAATGATGTAAAACAGAAGTTAATAAAGCATTTGTTTAAAAAAAAAACTATGATTATAGTTCTTTGAACAAAGTCTCTGTACTTGGACAGACAGTACAAATGGACAATGAGTTGAACCCAGAATTAAACGAGAAAAAAAGAGATAGATTGTGAAACCTCCTTTAATCACCCTAACCTTTCACATTGAAACAAAGATCCATGGTTTAATACCTATATTCTATCAGTGCTCTTATATACCTAGGACTCATAAAATACTGCACTGCAATTCTCTGAAGAACTAAAATGAACTATTACTCAGACAGCAGTGGAGTGATGCATGATGGGTGGGAATAGGGTGAAAAACCTAACCAATATTGAACTACCAAGAAAAACTAAAGTAAAAGATATCATTAAAGATATGTATAATTGAAAAAGAAGATGGGCTGGTTATGCACCAGGAGAGGATTGATTGATAGATAGATTGTGCTCCACTATTAAGATAATACAAGAAAACAAGGATCCCTCCCTCCACCCTCTGCACACTGGGTGGATCTTCTGTGATGGACCATGTAGGATGATATGGGCATGAGATACACAGAATAAACCAGCATGGATGGATTGTGAGCTGTGAATGGAAGATCCAAGCTGAAGAGATCACAGATTCATTTTAGTATAAATGTCAATTATTATTGTATTTTCTTTTCAGGGTTTTGCACATAGTAGACTTTTAATAAATGCCTGTTGAATTATTGAGTTAATTTGAATTGAATTGAACATTATGGAAGATTTAATTATTTAGCCACAGACTTTAGAGCCTGTATTCAGGAGAGGCCTTGAGGCCACCATTCTGTTCTTTCATGGAGGTTGTGTTTACTGTGAAGGTTAATAATAATACTAACAATAGCAATAGCAATGTGTTGTCTTTCCCTGCACAGTATAAGCTTTTGTCGTTAAATACCATAGTTGGGCCTTCCCTTTAACTGTGCCAGCATCTACTCCATGGTCCTGAGTAAAGTGGACATTTAATAAATATTTAATGATGGTGATGATGATAAATATATAATAGCATTTCTATTCTGGGCCAGCTAGTGCCCCTTAATGATTTGGGGTTAACCAAAAAGACTTTATACAATGTTGAATGTAGCCAAACATTACAAACTTTGTTTCACCAAAACCACATTGAAGCATCCATGAGTGCGTAAAGCCTAAAAGGAACTCAAATATCACTTTTTGAAGGAGATTTTGATCATTGGTGTATAGGTCTAGTGTTATACTGTTTTCTCTGTAGAGGACATTTATTTCTGTCTTGAATCAGGAAATCATTCTGATTGGGTGGTTACATCTGAGGTAAAATCCCTACCAAGAAATTTATGAAGCTTCCTCTGGGAGCACAAAGTTGGGATATGCTGGGTGATCCAAATCCATTTATCTGGCCGCATTTTTATCATTTTTGTTTTTCAGGTGTCCAAATGTTTTTCTGTGAAGAAACCACATCATTTTTTTGATGGGGGAATGAATCTAAGGAAGCCTGGAGGGGAAGAAATGAAAACCTTATGATTGAATTTTGTCTATTAATGAAAGTTCAAATAAATCAAAGCTCACACAGCTCTCTTTTATATGAATAAAATATTCTACCTGGAGGCAAGAGGATGTTATATGTTATACTATCTTCATTAATCTGCAAGTTAGGACATTTGCTGTTCAAGACCGAGACTAAAGATCACTTTGGAAAAGAGAAACTGAAATATTCATCCCCTTATAGTTTACTGCTTTCTCTGGGCATCAAACTATTTTGTGATAGGGTCCTGTTTATCCAAAAAATTACTTTGGTTTTACAAGTCATTTCTCTGATCAGGTATTTGGTTTCAGCCCTTTTCGTTTTTTTTTTTTTTTAAGATCTAGAAAATTGCTACAAAAATACTGTGTTAAAGTGGGTAGAGTACTGATTTTGCAGTCAGGAAGGCTGGGATCAAATTTCTCTTCTGACACTTACTGAGTGTATGAACCTGGATAAGTTATTTAATTTTTCTAAGCCTCTGTTTCCTCACCTGTCAAACAAGGGGGTTGGAATAGATGGTGGCTAAGTTTCCTTCTAGATCAAAATCTATGACTCTATAAATAGACTAATATCTGGCAGGGTTTGGAATGCTATATTACTCAACTAAGACTTATTAAGTACCTACTATGGGCCAGGAACTGTGATAAGCACTGTAGATAAAAAGAAAGGGAAAAAATAGTCCCTACTCTCAAGGAACTTATCTAATGAGAGAGACAGCATGCAAACAACTATGTGCAAATGTTATATTCTGGATAAATTGGAAGCAATCTCAGATGGAAGGGATTAAGATTAAGGGGGACTGAGAAATGCTTTGTGCAGAGAGTATGACTTTAGGTGAGAGTTGGAGGAAGTCAAGAAAGCTAGGAAGTAGAGATGGAAAGGGAAGAAATTATAGTCACGAGGGATAGCCAGGGAGATGGAGTGTGGTATGTGAGAAATGGCAAGAGACTGGAGTCACTGGATTGTAGGTTTTTTTTTTTTCATGTGGGAGACATGGGTATGTTTGCAGGCACTAGGGAAAGAACCAGTAAATGAAGAGAAACTGAAAATAAATGAGAGTGGGAATGACAGAGATAGTGATCTGTTGGAGGAGACAGGTTGGAATAGAATATGGAATAGTTTCTAAGCCTGAATGGTTAGGAGGATGGTGGTGTTCCTCAAAGTAATAGAGAAATTAAGAAGCAGGGAGAGTTTCCAGGGGGAAAGATTATGAGTTGAGTTTTGAGCATGTCAATTTATTTTAAAAGGTCCACAGGACAGCTTGACATGTCTAATAAGCAGATGGAGATGTGTAACTGGAGTTCAGGAGTGAGGTTAAGGCTGGACAAGGAGATCTGAGAGTCATCTGCATAGATATGATAATTGAATCCATGGGAGCTGATGAAATAATTAAGTGAAATAGTATAGAGGGAGAAGAGAGCTCATGATGGTTCCTTTTGAGCTATTTATCTTTTTAAAAGGGATACCAACTAGGAACTGTATTATTGAGAAAGGAATTGAGCCTCCATGTAGCAAAAGTGAGGGATATGGGGCGGCTAGGTGGCGCAGTGAGTAGAGTGCTGGCCCTGGAGTCAGAAGGACCTGAGTTCGGATCCAGCCTCAGACACTTAGCACACACAAACAACAACAACAAAAAAAAAAAACCTAGCCGTTGTGACCTTGGGCAAGTTACTTAACCCCAAATGCCCTCCAAAAAGCAAAAAAAAAAGTGAGGGATAACAGGTGGTCATAGCCTAAGTGCTACACTAGGTCACAAGAAATATTTTTAAGATGTCTATTATATAAGAATATATACAGGATATGTGTATATATATGAAATTCTTTTGATTTTTCCCCTATTTTGCTTTAAAAAACCCTTTAATATAAAGGATAGGTCTCTGTAAGGGGACAAGGAGGGATATTAGGAAAAATCTAGGTAATATAAAACAAAATGTGACAATTTCAAAGTTGAAGAAGAAGAAGAAGAAGAAGAAGAAGAAGAAGAAGAAGAAGAAGAAGAAGAAGAAGAAGAAAGAGAAGAGGAGGAGGAGGAGGAGGAGGAGGAGGAGGAAGAGGAAGAAGAGAACAAGAGGAGAAAAAAGAAAAGTTGGAAGAGAAGGAAGAAAAAGAGGAGGAAGAGCATATACTGTGGGATGAGCACTTGAATCATAAATATGTGGATTTGGCCACAGAAAGAGCTAGACAGTCAGTTCAAGCTCAGTGAAAAGTCTATTTTGATTTTTCAGAATTGTTCTAATTGATTAGAATCAAAGAGTTTTGTGTGTTGCTGGAAAAAGAAATTTTAAAAATAGCTCTATGGGCTTACATTTGGTTCAAGCTATTTCATTGTTTTTTTGGGGGGGGGGCGTTGTTTTGGATATGCATGTTCATTTAAAAACTGATGTTTAGTTTGTTGCAGTTACTTTTTAAAATGAGGTTGACTTCATTTAGAATTCAACGAATTTGTGTAGTTTTTTCAGGTTTATGGTTGAGGTTGCATTTGGTTCAAGTTCCTGGTATTGATTTCATGTTCATGAATAGAGCACACTTTGTCTGGCCATATCAATAACAGCAAAAACTAAATTGGCAGCTTGCCTCCAAAACTGCCCCCAGAATATCTGAACTCACATCCACCTTGTTGTACAAAGATCTGCATTTGTACTGAAACCTGGGAGACTGACTTCCCTATTTAGAATTTTCAGTAACTCTGTGTGGAGTGAGAATGAGGAGAGATGTGGAAGTATGGAAGGTAGTGCATAGGTTTAGGAGTCAACAGATCTTAATTCTGATTCACTAGATTTTTAGAAAACCTATAGATTACATGTAGGCTTTCACTTGCCTGTCCCCTTGTTTCCCAATTTATTCAAATGAAGATGATCAGTGACATTTGTTCAACTATTGCACCAGGTTGTTGAGTTCTGCAGAAAATTTAGTCCCACTTTGAGCTATGTTCTATATAACCTCAAGGTCAGCTCATTTGTTATTGACTTATGAAAGTCAATACCATTTTTTCTATACGCAAAAATAGCTTTGAAAATGACCTGGAAATCAAAATATTTGAACATAATAGAATATTATTAGGACATGGCTCATGATATGTTGGGAGTCAAATCATGTTGCTTGAAATAAATGAACAGGATACACCAAATTGTTAATCTCCTGGCATTTGCCTGTTTCGTTCTTTAAAGATTTTTATTTTTATCAATATTTTTAATTTGTACACTGTTTCCATTTCCTGATATGCCCCACTACTGAACCTTCTATATAACAAAGAATTAAATATAGTTAAGCAAGAAACTGGAAGAAATTATACAAATCTGTTGAATTCTAAGTGCATAATGCTACATTCCTCCCATAGTCTTCCACTTGTTTGCTGACATATTAAGGGCATCATTGATGAGAATAATAGTAGGAAAAAATCAGGCTCTTATAAATAGTATTCAACCAGTGGATCACATCTTTACTATTTTGTAATTAAGAGAAAGACTAAGAGACCATAAAATCCTATCTCATTTATTGTTTGCTGATTATGAAATAACATTTTATTCAACAGAACAAAATACTAGACTTAAGTCACAACTAGGTGACTTCCATTATATGTTACAATTGGTTTAGATTCCTTAAAAAAACAGAAATAATTATATTTAACAATTCTTTCAACATAGACATTAGACAAAGCATTGAAGAAAGTTGTATTCTATAAATGTATTAGCCATTTTGATGAAGGACACCCAAGATATAGTCAAAGCTGAGGGTTTCCCTATGGGTAGTATAATTCTCCAAATGCTTCTGTTTGCAGATGACAGTGTTCCGATTGACCAAATCCTGAAACATTAGAGACTGTCATGAAAGAGACATATAATCCCACTCAAGACAGTTTAGTCTGAGAAATGATGAAGAGTGCCTATTGGATGAAAAATGTTGATTAATCAGATCATGATGTACAATGTATAAAAATATTAAAGAACTTTTATACAAGTGTAAATATCAGGAACAGATAGTATAGAGAGTAATAAATTGAGCTTGGAACTGAAATGGAGAAACATCATGAGTTGTGTTATATTCAGGAAATCACAAAGCTCCTTTAACAAGTTCAAGCTTCCCAAGTAGGGAGGCCCATATTTTCAATGCTAACATTCTACTGTATTTCTTTTTTATTGAAATGAGGCATGAAATACAAAAGTCCGTCGTATTAAAAATAATTTCACATTCAGGGAAATGAAGAGGTGAATGGAGATTATGAGCAGGTTATAGCATATCACCAATGAGGAACTTTGACAAAAAATAGATGTAGGGGCAGTTAGTGGATAAAGTGCCAGCCCTGGAGTCAGGAGGATCTGTGTTCAAATCCAGCCTCAGACACTTGAAACTTACTGTATGATTTCAGCAAGTCACTTAATTCCAGTTGCCTGGACAAAAAATTATGCAAGGAAGAGAAAAATTAATGGTCACATGGTAGGCCACGGGATTCCATTTGGAAAGCCTGGTGCAGTAATTGAGCAAATGATCATCTTCATTTTTATAAATGGGCAAACAAGGGCACAGGCAAGTGAATACTTACATGTTATCTACAGATTTTCTAGAAATCTAACAAATCAGAATTCAGACCTATTGACTGCTGAGAGTACTCTACTGGTACCTTTTTGATGTCAGGGGAAAGCAAGGAAGATGCTGAACTACCAGTGGGACATGAACAGGATTAAAAAGAATAGGTTGGCTGTAACCTATCATTAGAAGAAAATCTTAAATTGAAGATATTACAATATCCAAAAAAATTTTAGATGTATTCTTTCGGGGGTGGCTATGTGGCACAGTGAATAGAGCACCAGCCCTGGAGTCAGGAGGATCTGAGTTCAAATCTGGCCTCATACATGGAACATTTACTAGCCGTGACAAGTCACTCAACCCCAATTTCCCTACCTTCCCCCCTGTAAAAAAAAGGAAAATATGTATACTTTTGATTATATTAAACTGATTATATGTCTGTGCTATATGTGATTCTTTAAATGAATAAATGTATTTTATGAAAAGTTGCTTTTTCTTTCTTTTTTTTTTTTAAGCAATTGGGGTTAAGTAACTTGCTCAAGGTTACATGGCTAGTCATTATTTATGCGTGGGTGCTCATTTTCTGAGGCCGGATCTGATCTCGGGTCATCCTAACTCCTAGGCCAGTGCTCTTACTCACTGCGCCACCTAGCCGCCCCTTTAGGGCAATTGGGATTAAGTAATTTGCCCAAGGTTACACAGCTAGGTTTTTTTTGTTTGTTTGTTTGTGTGGATTAAGTGTCTGAGGCCGACTCCGAACTCAGGTCCTTCTGACTCCAGGGCCGGCGCTCTATTCACTGCGCCACCTAGCCGCCCCCATGAAAAGTTGCTTTTTCTAGTCTGTTGATATAATTGTGGGTATTGTTTGTTTATATAAGTAATTATGACAATTATTTTCTTAACATGAATCATCTTTGCATTGCTGGTATTAATTCAACTCAATCAGAGTAAATATCTTTTTGATTACAGGCCTTGAGTTAGGAAAAGCTGAATTAATATCTGGCCTCAGACACATACTAGCTGTATGACCCTGGGAAAGTCACTTAACCTTGTTTGACTCAGTTTCCTAATCTGTAAAAATGAGCTAGAGAAGGATATGCGAACTATTCCACTATCTTTGCCAAGAAAATCCCAATGGGGGTTATAAAGAGTCAGACACTTCTGAAGAGACTGAAAAATAGCTCTATATTATTTCTTTCCTAATATTTTACTAGTAAGTTTCATGCTGATGTTCTTCACTTATAATGATCCATGACTCTTTGTTTTTGCTTAATCCTATCCTGGTTTGAGTTCTAGGCCATATTTGTTTCACTGGAGTTAGTCTGGTAGAACACCTTTTAATTTAATTATTAAAAAAAACCTTTGTAATATATGTATCAATGACTCTTAAAAATCTATGCTGGAATTTATCCTTAAATAAACAAATCAACAGTTATTGCTTATATTATTTGCCATCCATATGGACTGTGATTTTATTTTTTCCCATTGACAGCTCATTGGCTTTTTCAATTTCTTTTTTTGCTAATTAGGTTTCTTGTTTTATTGGTATGAGGGGAGGTATAGGAGAAAAGATACTCAGGAAGGATAATATTAGCAAAATCTATAGAGTTAGAAGCATAGTCCAGAGGAGAATGGAGGATGCACAGCCTGATTCCATCCCCCAAAATGAAACATCCTAGGAGCTGGCAGAAGTTCCAGGGTTAACATTATGCTGAGTTATGGTATGAAAATAGTGAGAAAGTCAGAAGCACAGCCAGGAAGGGAATCTATGGTCATCTCTCTTGATCTGGCTTTATGGTTACCTTATCTGAAATCATGAATGCAGTTCTTGACTTTTGGAATCACCAAATGCTGAGTAAATTTTGTGCTAATTTTTCCTTTCCCTTTTTAATATTATTTTGTATTCCAAAACGTAGGTTTTTTTCCCCCTTATTCCATCAACCATTCCCTTTCATTTGGGGAAAGGGATTGATGATTAATCTAGGATTTTAATTGTTAATATTATCCTTTCCTCCATCTAATTATTGTGGATTGTTTTCCTGCTCCTCTTCAAAGTCAGGTCTTGGTCACATGTTATTTTATAAATGGGATCCCTTTCTTTCATAAGTTCACTTCTATTCATCTGTGTTTCCTGGACCTATCTCAACTTTTTTGGGAGGTACTTACATTATTATTCCCTACTTATTTCTTTCCATCCTGGCTATGAGAATCAATTAACAAACATGTATTAACTGTTTACTATATGCTAAGTACTATGCTAAATGCTAGGAGTACAAAATGAGGCAAGAGACAGTTCCTGTCCTAAAGAAACTTATTGTCTAATGAACTACTTGATTTGGATTTAATATTATATTTCAGAGCTATTTTCTTATTTTAAGTTCACAAGAAACGAGAGGGAAAAAGGAAATTCTTAATACTTTGGTTGGGAAATATATATGGATCATTGGCTGCAATTCAAACACTTTTGGACTTTTAATATAGTTTGGCATTATATAGATCCAGGCTGGTTCTGCATTGTAATTTATTTGTTGTTGTTATTGCTCAGTTGTGTCTAACTCTTCATGACCCCATGGACCATAGCATACCAGACCCTTCTATCGTCCACTATCTCTTGAAGTCCATCCAAATTCATGTTCATTGCTTCCATGACACTATCACATCCTCTGCCATCCCCTTTTTCTTTTGCCTCTAATTTTTCCTATCATCAAGTTCTTTTCCAATGAATCTTAACTCCTCATTATGTGGCCAAACAAATTTTTTAAATCAAATGTACGTTATCTATCAAGGGGCCAAGATGTATAGATGATCATATAAATGATTTTAAAGGTCAGTGCGTAGATTTAATTTACTGATAATGTATATTATCTTGATATTTTTATTGATATGTATATTTTCATTACTATATATTGGTATGGATCTCCTCTTCATTTGATTTGGATCAGTCAATTAAAGCAGAAAATTTGGATAAAAGCTGGCTATGAAAAAAGAAGGGAAGGGGGAAAGAAAGAAAATGTAGTACTTGAGTTCATATCTGCAACATCTGTGACTGTTCATTCTAATCCCAAATGATTACAAAAAGCTGATTACCTCAGTATATTTAGGATTTCAGGTGTTGTTTATTGGGGGAAGAGATTTTTTTTTTAAATCTTATCTATGTTTTCTGTATTTTTCAGTCTATAATCTTGAAAAATATTATTTAGGCTCTTCCTCAAATCTCCAAGCCATTAATATATCAAACCCATCTTTCTTTCTTGTGTCCAAACAACTGTGATCAAAGTGACCCTTTGTCTTAACATAACAGTCCTTTTGAACTAGGCAAACTGACCTTTTGAAATAAACAGTAGTTCTGGTGCAATGCAGCTAGCAAAACTGAACAAAGTGAACTCACAGCTAAATGAATAGTGATTGGTTGGCTAGAGGTACACCTGTCAATGGCAATGCTGCCAATGCACAATCATATTCATATATTTTTCTAAGTGGCTGTTATAGAGAATGTGGAGGCTCTATATGCATCTGTAAATAGCAATGACCTGATATTTAGAGAGGCATCTACTTCCCCCCATGCTCACCCCCCCGAACAGAGCATCAAGAGACCAGGGTTTACATATTAAAAATGAGAAACCAAATCAAACAGTAGCTTATTCTTTAAAGTAAACAGAGCAAAGGCTATCTGTAGCAGATGCAACTGAACTGGTTCTATGCTTACAAAGAGGAGATTAGGAAGAAAATATTTTCTACCACTGAAATAATTACATCAACTTAATCTTTTAGGAAATGGTGTTGTTTTGAGCATGTTTGTTTCCCTAGTAAGTTTTTTTTCAGTAAAAGATGTAAGTTGTGTTTATTTAATTTCAAAATCCACAGGAAAACAGAAAAGAAATATCAGCTGAGTATTGATCTAAAATGTGTTCATCTCTCCCTTCTATCTAAATTCTAACCATCCTTTAAGGATCTTTTATGAAATCTTCATTGACTCCACTAGAGGCATACTTACTGAATACTTACTTAGAACTGGAAGTGGCCTTAGTGACCATCTAGTTCAACCTCCTATTTTTGACCTTCCTTTTTTTTAATTCTTATATCATGTTTACATTCAGTAACAATCATTAAGCACATACTATATAACAAATATGCTAGGTTCTAGATTCAAAGATAAAAGCTAGACATAATCTTCTATTCTCAAGGAGATTAAATTTTACTAGACAAAAATGGCATGTACAGAGAGAATTATATATAAAATATGCAAAAGTAAATAAAGAGTAATATGGGGTTAAGGGAACCAAAGCACCCCAACACTAGGAAATATTTACAAGCAATCAATTACTAAACATTTGTTAACTACCTAGTAAGTGCCAGGCACTGTGCTAAGTGATGGTGATACAAAAAGAGGCAAAAGATAGTGCCTTTCCTCAAGGAGTTTACAGTCTAATCAGGGAGACAACATGCAAGCAAATATATACAAAGCAAGCTACATATAGGATGAATAAGAAATAATTAACAGAAGGAAGGCACTGAAATTAATAAGGGTTGGGAAGAGCTTCCTGTAGAAGTTGGAATTTAAGTTATGACTTAGAAGAAGTTAGGGAGGTCAGTAGTTGGAATGGAGGAGGGAAATGTTCCAGGAATGCAGGACAGCTAGAGAGAATGGCCAGAGCTAAGAGAGGGGATGTCTTGTTCCTGGAAAAGGCAGGAGGCTAGTGCCACTGTATCCAAAGTACATGTTGGGAAGTAAGGTCTAAGAAGACTGGAAAGGTAGGAAGGGCTTTGAATGCCTTTTGTATTTGAGCATTTTGCATTTGCTCATGGAGATAATAGGAAGCCCCTGGAGTTTATTCAATGGGGAGGTGACATAGTCAGACCTGAACTTTAGGAAAATCATTTTAGTGCTCAGTGGAGAGATGAGGCCCACCAACAGAGTATGGTGAGACTCATGGAATAACATGATGAGGGACTGTGTGAAAGCTATAGCAAAGTTAGAGGAGAGAAGGGGGAATGTGTAAAGGGAATGGATATTTGAAGATCTTCCCTGCCCCTTAATAAGCCTAGTGGAATTTGAAGACCTTCCCTGCTTTGAAAATAAACTCTGCCCCCTAATAGGCTGGATGTAATTACATGAAGCTTGTGGTAGGAGGATTTTGCTGAAGGGTGGAGCAGAGCCCACAGGTAGCTGGGAGTCAGAGCTAGACTAGAAGGTTGGGAGGAGAACACACTTCCAAGGGAGTCAGATAGGCTGGTGAGTAAAAGTAGGTTGGTTTGTGGGAAGGCTAAAGGATGGTGTGGCTCTCTGTGCTGTTGTGGCTTACTAACTTCTTTGCTACTATGATGGAATTGGCTTACTGGTTTGGGATTTTGTTTTCTGGTGTCTGAACAAATAAATGCTTTGCTTCTGTCTTCTATATGGAAAGTCCATTATATTTTATGATTAAGTGCCATGCAGGTATATTTATAGTGACTGTGGGCACTGTGAATATTGCATTGGCACTACAGGATATTGGAAAAATGTTGCAAAGGTAAAATAGATAGGACTTGGTGACAGATTAGCTATGAGGAGGTAAGAGTGAGGAACCCAGGATGATTCCCAGGTTGCAAGCCTGAGGGACTTGGAGGGTGATGTTGTAATAGGGAAGGAAAAGGGAAGGATGGGATGTATTGTTTAGGGGGAAAGATAATAAATTCACTTTTGGAAATGTTTACTTTATGATGTCTACTAGACATCAATTCAAGCAGACAGTTAGAGGAATGAGATTGGAGATAACCAGAGAGATTGGGGTAGGGTAGACAGATTTGAGAATCATCAGAGAAAGGGTTGTAATTAAACTCAAGGGAGCTGTTGAGAGATCCACAAGTGAAGTAGTACAGAGGGAGAAAAGAATAGGGTCCATGACAGAACCCTGAGGGACATCCAGGGCTAGAGGGCATGATCTGAAAGAAGATCCAGCAAAGGAGACATGGAAGGAGTGATTAAATAGGTAGGAGGAAAACCAGGAGAGAATAGTGTCTGGAAAACCTAGAGAGAAGAGAGTATGAAGGAAAAGAGAGGGATCGAAAATGTCGAAGGCTACAGAGAGATCATGGAGAGTAAGAATTGAGAAAAGGTCATGGGATTTGGCAATTTTCTGCTTGTGCCATATAACATAGCCCTTAATCAAGGACTTTATTCTGTGTAGGTCTCATCTCCACAGATTATAAGCAACTTGAGGATGGGGGCAATATCTTGTTTCTTCTGTTCTTCTGCACCCATTCCTCAGGTAATATTGCATACATAGTATGTGCTCAATAGATACCTGCCCGCTGATTAATTTTGAAATATATCTGGATGCATTAACTTTAAAAGCTGTTCTTCCATTTTCTAGATTTTACAGATACTAAGACAAGGAATTTTACCATACTCTCAATCTTCAATATTTGATAGCAGAGATTTCTGGTGATTCTTTTGCACATGTATGGTATTCAGTGTTTGACCTGACTCAGACAATTGTGATGTGTAGTTTAGCTTTTTTTGTGTCCAATTTTGGGCCATTTTTTTCAAGTTGTGAGTCCAAATAAGTCAGTTAAACAAAGTGACAAAATTTTGCAATGACAGCATAATGCTTCATGATGAAATGACTGAAACATTTGAAATTATGTATTTTGAGATTGATATAAGAATAATCAGAAAGTCTTCAAGTCATTCAAGATGTTTCTATAACGTTAGTCATCTGTAGGTTAACCTTTACCTGAAAAGAAATCTTGTACTGAATATGAAATTTTTGCTTAGTGATATTGTAGCTTTTTTGCATTCATCCTCAATGCTTTGTAAATAGTAGGTGTTTAGTAAATGTTAAATTGAATTGGTTTATTCATTCACACAAGCACTCAGTAACCTTGTATTAAGTACCTAATATAAACAAATCACTATACTAGAGACTAGGGGGAAATATTTTTTGTGTCTTTCTCCTTAAGACCTAATTAATCCCTGTCCTCATGGAATTTACAATCTCAGATGTTGCTACTGATTTTCATCTTAAGGAAACTGATCAAATAGGGCTTTTGAATGCTTTTTTAAAAAAAAATCTGTTTTCCATTGAACACCAACAGATGTACATAATTTTATCCACAGCTATGTGGAGATCTAGCTATGTGGAATTCTGATTACAATGCCAAGGTCTGATCTCAGTGTAGAAACAGCCACTTGGTCTTGGTAATTTACACTGTAACAGTGTTATTATCTATCAAACTGTTTTCTATACAGGTATGACACCATATTAATAGGCAATAGACTCATCATCTATATTTAATAAATCTGTATTTAATCCATATTAAAGAAATTCAGCCCTTCGGGATTCCTGTCCTATTTGTTAATGGAATGCATTTTTCATCACTGTAAATATGCTAGCTTAGTAAATAGTCTGTTTCAAATGTTTAGATTGTCAGTGTAAAAATAATTGGCCCTGCGCATCCCAATTTCCCTTGAAAGAAAAAAAAATTGTGAAATTTGCTCAGCTTTTACAATGTCTTTTCCTTTATTCCAGGCCTAAACACTGTGCTTAAAGCATTTTTTCCCTCTGTGACTAGAACTTCGTCCTTTTGCCCTTTCCCATAACTCACCATCAACCCTGAATCAGGTTCCAAGAACAATTGGGGCTGTTTTACGGAATCAATAGAGGAGTTTTACTGCTTGTTATTTCATCCAGGGTTCCATACTTTCTTGTTTCCCACCACACTGCTGCTCTAAGATCATTATTATTAGCTGACTAGGGACAGTTATAAGTGATCTGCTTACTTGCATTTGCCTTTTCTCCAAAGGAATTTCAAAATACTTCTACTTTGTTAAGAAGAAACATATCCCGTAATAGAAAGCTTCTTTCACTTTTGAAGAGGAAAAGCTGCTTCAAAGAAGCCATTTTCTTGCTCTTGTGAAAGGTAACACTTTTATTCCCTCCTTTAGAGCTATTATAACAATTGACAATCTTGTGATGTTTTAAAGTCTGCAAATATATCTCTCTGTCTCTTTTTCTGTGTACACATATGTAGACTATATATAGCATTTATATAACATATGTGTGTGTAGACACAGACATAACAGCCTCATTTGATCCGCCAATGAGTCCTGTGAGATAGGTGCCACAAGTATGACAATAAAGTTATTTTGAGAGTACTGGCCTTGGAGTCAGAAAGGATCAGAGTTTGAATCTCCCCTTGCACACAAGATATATGACCCTGAGCCAGTCATTTATACTCTTCACAGAGCTGTTATGAGCCTCTCATGAGATCATATATATATAAAATGCTTTGTAAACCTTCAAACTCTGTATAAATGTTAGTTATTATTAATCCTATTTGACAAATAAGTAAACTGAGGCTCAGAGATTTATCTTCCTAGGGTAACATTCATGGTTTTCAGAAGCAAAAGTTGACTGAAAAGACTTCCTGACTCCGGGTCCAGTACCCTACCCTGCCTCTTAAATTTATTTACTATATTCTTAATATATTTTTACTGATGGATCAACTGAAGTTACACTTTAGTCATTCAGTCAAAAAAACCTATATTAAATATTTATTATGTACCAGATAGTGTAGTATAGTTAATAGAATGCTGGACCTGATGTCAGGAAGATCTGTATTCAAATTTTAGCTCATATTAGTTAGGTATGTGATTGTATATAGCAAATAATTCACCTGATGTCTCTGAATCTCTAGCAACTCTAACACTTACCTACCTAAGTTACAGAATGGTTGTGATCTATAGCTGTGCTACCTAAAAAAAAAATCAGGATACTTATCTGTCCCCTGAGTATTCCCATTTCCTATTGCTTAGAGAAAAACGACAACAAACTTTGGTCTCCATGATATCACTAATTATTTCTTAAATGTTAAAAAAAAGATTATTTCAAGGGAAGGTATTACTCTGCCTTATCTAATACTAGAAACAACAATTGCTTGTTTCTGCCTATACCCCATGATCAATATAGTAGCAAATTAATGTAATGCCTCAGTAAGACTATTACTTTTCCTTCTGTGACTTGAAGGTCCTGGTTTTGGGTGATTCCAGGCTTGGTGGAGATGAATGACCTCAGGCTGCCTGCAGGGTCATCCTCTGCTATATTTGGATTCTAAATGCCACAGCTGCTGTTAGTAGTACTAAAACATAGCGCTTCAGTGCTCTAAGGTCATACATGAGGGGCATACCTATGTTGATACTAAGCATGGTTAGGATTAATCTCAGTGGCCCCAGGATTTGGCTGTGCCTAATAAAAAGAGTTACTTCACATTTTCTTTCCTGCCCTGAAATAATGCAAAACCAGAAAGAATAAAGTGAAAGATATGCGTGTGTGGCCCATGTTGGCTATCTGTATATCCACACTGGTTCATATGAAAGTAGCTTGTAGGTAATGCCCATCCTCCAAAGGAGACTTTGACTCTTGCCTGGAATGGAGCAAGAAAAGGGGCCGTGAGGCTGGCTACTTTGCTCTCCTGACAGAAAGCAGCACTGGTTTAGAATTTTATCTATTTACCTTCCCAAGTATTTCTAGACTAGGAGAAATTATTTTATTCTTATTTTTAATTTTTTAAAAATGTATTTCATTTTTAATCTATGGAATAAAATAAGCATTTCTATAACATAGTAGATGCAATAAAAAAAAGATAATTGCCCATGAAACTGCAAATTTACTACACAACTTGCTACTCCTTTTAAACACACAATAAAATTATCATATACATTTCTTTTTTCCTTTTTCTTCTTCTCTCTCCTCCTGCCCTGAAGATGGTCAACATTAGACACAACTAGTTATATGTGTATATGTATATATATACACATAAATACATACATATATGCACATACATATGCATATATATATGTGTAAAATTATTCTATACATACTTCTATTTATCAGTTATTTCTCTGGATGCAGATAGTGTCTTTCTTCATATGTCCTTTATAGTTAATTTGGCTATTTATAATAGTCAAAATAACTTATTTGCTCAAAATCATTCTTAAAATAATATTGCTATTACTGCATGCAATGTTCTCTTGGTTCTGTTCATTTCACTCTTCACTTTTTCATGCAAATCTTTCCATGTTTTTCTAATATCACTGAGCTCATCATTTCTTATAGCACAGTAATATTCCATCACAATCATATACCACAACTTGTTCAGCCATTCCCCAATTGATGGGCATCTCCTATAATTTCCCATTCTTTGTCACCACAAAGAAAACTTTTCCTTGTCACTGTCCCTTAAAGGAGAAATACCTCAAGGTTATATCTTTCCTACTAAATCCTACTCACACAAAAGACCATCACAAATAATGAATAAAAACCATTTATTCAAACAGAACAAAAAAATCAGAGAAGTTATACAGATAATGTTTGAGGATAAAAATGAACCAGATATTAAAGAGTAGAGAATTGTATGATGTTAAACTGGTTAACTATAGATCAACATGGGAAAGGGGGGAAAAGTAGAACCAGAATAGGGATGATAGTGTAGGAGACAGTAGAAGGATGAAGAGACTGGAGAGTATGATAAAGATGAAGTATAGCTTTAGAAAATGTGGGGTAATACAAAGAGTAAGGAACTCTCTCACTGGGAGCAAGATATCTCAGTTCTTCAGAAATAGAGAGAGAGAGAGAGAGAGAGAGAGAGAGAGAGAGAGAGAGAGAGAGAGAGAAAGAGAAAGAGAGAGAGAGAGAGAGAGAGAGAGAGAGAGAGAGAGAGAGCCTAATCTCTTCCCTCCTGACCCAATTCTCCCCAATTTCTAGCAATATGTTAAGGTGTTAGTTGCCCTATATATCTCTTGTTTCTTTTAGTTTCTCTCTCAAGACGACCTAGAATCATTTGTGTCTCCCCTTGAAGTAGAATACAGAGAAATAGGTTTCTCTCCTCCCAAACTCCACCCTCACTCAGGCATGTAGTCTCCAGTCATTAAACTCTCCACCAATGAATGAGTCACGTCATGAAAAGCATACCAACTTGAGATCTGGGTTATGGGAAAAAAACAAAACAACAAACTGAAGAGAAAGGTGATGCAGAAGGAAATAAAGGATATGAGATGTCCCATCTGATATGTCACACCTACATCCCTCTCTCTCTTTTTTTTTTTTTTAAAGCAATTGGGGTTAAGTAACTTGCCCAAGGTTACACGGCTACGTTTTTGTTTGTGTGGATTAAGTGTCTGAGGCCAGTTCCGAACTCAAGTCCTTCTGATTCCAGGGCCGGCGCTCTATTCACTGCACCACCTAGCCACCCCAACATCCCTCTTTTAATGACTCCTAACTTGAATCTCACTATAAGACTAAGACCCACACGCCTGGCCCTTGATGAGAGTAAATGGACATATAAGAAGAGCTAATGGAAGTAGTCTAGTATAGCAATATTCTATCTTTAATTATTAGTTTCTTAGTTTTGCCATAAAGTCTTTTGTGTATGGCTATTTTGCCTTGTAACTGAGTGCTTCAGTGTATAGGATTTATATATTTGAACCCTAATTTCTCCATGACTGAATACCAACTGCTCAATGTTGTCTAACTACCTGGGATCACCTCCTCCATCCCAACTTGGGGAGGATCCACAATATTTCTTTTGTTTGGCCCTTGAGTTTTGGTACTCCCGTCCTGCTTTTCTTTTCCTCAAAAATGTTTAATCAATATTTATTCAGTGTCTACATGTGCTCAGTGGTTGTCCCCTCTCACTGTATGCCAGGAGCTAATCTTCCAACTTCAGACTTAGTTTGAAACTTGCCTTCTTGGGCATTTATCTCTACACTGAGGACCTGACCTACCTCTAATGGTTATATCCCAGCATTTATCTGGTCATGGTCTTCCCCATTCTGATCTGCCCTGTCAACTATAAGCCTTAATTTAAACCTCACCAACACTCATTATCATTCATTTTATTTCAATATTTGGGAATAGTAAATTAAATGGGAATCATCCAGTTGGTTTAGCAAAATTAAATTTAATTCGGTATAATTGGATGAAGAAGAATTTATCTTTAAAAAGAAAATGGTATTTTTGATGAATTGTTAATTTAGACTTAAAGATATATAGTGTAATGGAAAGGCAATGAATTTGACATCAAGGAGACTTGGGTTTGAGTCTTGCTTTGCTAAAAAGTTGCTATGTGACCATGGATGTTACTCTCCCTCTCCTCACTTTCCTCATCTGCAAAGTGAGGGGGCTAAATGTGATACATTAAATCCCATCAAGATCTAACATTCTATCAAACTTTGATTCTTTGAATAAAAAGACTTTTCATAAGGGATTTTAAAAGTTAAGACAATAGTATTTTAGTTGAATGGCTTAGTGAGTAGTCTACTTTATACTTTACACATGATGAAATCACATAATTTTATAGCAAGAAGGGATGCCAAGTAGCTACCTAGAGTAGCACATACTCTGGATAACTATACTAATTCCCATTAGCACTAGTTGGGTCCCTGGAAGGTTAACTATCTCTCTGTTCAAGGTTCCTTGGGTAACTTGCAGAATTTGGGGAGAGGCTCTAATACTGGTATTTATGAACCTTCACTCTTAACGTTCACCATTACCTCATTGATATCATTTAGCCCACCAGAGTGAATTAGTTTTTAGGCAGAGTTATTTGCTAAGCAGGTATAATAAGAAGAGTTGGTGCGAAATCAATGTTTCTAAAAGTTTAGGATGTAATCTTCCATAAATATTTGCAGAGTCCAGGGGAGACTCTGTCTCAAGCTTAGAGAGCACACTTGGCAAAAGGACTCACAAGATGCCCCCTTTCCCCTCTCACTCAGCTCCCACCCTAAATCAGACCCTTATTACCTCTCTGGAATATAGAAATAGCCTTGTAACTCCTCTTTCCTCCTCAATGCTCTCCTTTCCTCCACTATGAACTGTCAAAGGAATTTTCCTAACATGTAGTTCTTTTACTCAGTTGGCTCCAGGTCTCCCTACTACCTCCAGGATTAAATAGAAACTTCTTTATCACTCAAAACTTTTCTTTGCCTGGTCCCTTCCTTCCTTCCTTTATAGTCTTCTTGCATTTTACTCTCTTGTAATGATTCCTCAAATATTCCATTCTATTTCCTATCCCTGCACCTTTGCATTGGCAGTCTCATATCTCCTCACTTTAATGTTTTAAATTCCCTGAGTTCCTTCAAAATTTAACTTCAGTCCCACCTTCTTCAGGAAACCTTGCTTAGTTCCCCAGATGCTAATCTCTTTCCCTCTCAAATTGTTTCCCATCTGCTCTGTATATATCTTATATGACTCCATCTGTTTGCATGTTGTCTCCTCCAATAGAAAGTAAACTCCTTGAGGGCATACTGACTGACTCAACTTGGTTTCTGGCCTAATTCTTTCACATTTGTGTATAGACATTTGGGGCTATTGCTACTATTGGCTCCTTTCTTGGATTTAATCTTCTGTGAAATTCTATCTCTCATAACTTATTTTTCTATAGTGTCTAACTTCATAATTACATATGAGTGATTTTTCTGCCCCACTCTTCATCACTTGTTTTTAAAGACCATTTGGTTAGATTTGCAAGACACCAGAAGAAGATAATACTCTTAGCCATAGTGTTCTCAGTTCATGGGCCTAATTTTTAAAAAGTGACCATGCTCTTCCACAATTCCCCAGAGTTTAGCAGCTAATGCTCTCTAAATAAACTGTTATGTGCTAATTGTTATTCTTGTAGCACCGAAAGTAAAAAAGCAAAACCCAATGTACAGCCTATATATATATTCCCGTGAGTTTATTAAAGGACAAGAGTTATTGCAAAAATGAATCTCAACCAGCCTGATCTCAAAAACAGAGTGTTCAGTTTGTGAATACTGCTCAGTTCTCAGACACTTCTAGATGAAGGACACACTCACTCCTCTTGGTCAATATAGTTTCTTCTGGCCTTTTATCAGGCTTTTCCATGCCAATACAAATATATATCTCTAGTCACAGATTTAAGATTGTCTTAATCTTGCTAATGAAGGGTGAAAAAAATTTGCTTCTAGTGTCTATCCTTATCAGTAAAGTCCCTAGTTCTTCACACATTTTAGAAGTAAATGCTCAAGCTTGTGTACAGGCTTTTCAAATTATCCGTTAGCCAAAAATACATGCCTAGGTAATGGATGGTTCTTTCAATTCATAATTGGTTTCTAACTCTCAGTAGACTCATAACATGTTGTCTTCTAGAAAACTCATGATGTATTCATTCCTTTAATTAATCTAAGGGTAATATATAGACAGTGGTATCAGGAAGTAACAGTTCTCTCAAAATGCACAATTCACTTGGCTTGGATACTAATAAATATTCTTTTCATATTTGACTTTGATAGGAACTACTATTATCTTTTTTTTTTTTTTTGGAGGGCAATTGGGGTTAAGTATCTTGCCCAAGGTCACACGACTAGGTTTTTGTTTGTGTATGTTAAGTGTCTGAGGTCAGATCCGAACTCAGGTCCTTCTGACTCCAGGGCCAGCGCTCTACTCACTGCGCCACCTAGCTGCAGTGTTATCTTTTGGGGTAAGTGAGAGGAGACACCCTCTGTAAAAGTTAGAAGGAAAAAAGTTTGCTCTCTTGACAAGCAAGTTTATTATTCTACAGTCTACTACACTGTGAAGAAAACTATCAACTCAACATAGACACAAAAATGATGATTAAAAATAGTTAAAACAAAAGTCCTCCTACTTAAGAAAGGATTTTCTCAAAATGAGAATTATAGTTTCAGTTACAGTTGATAAAAGCTGTAATAACAGTCATGAAAGTAAAATAATACAAGCATGATCTATCACTTACTTTCATTTTGACAGGAAGTAATTCATATATTAGTAGGGTACTCTGAACAGTCAGATGATCATAGTAGTAAACATGATGCACTGACTGATGTAAAAAAGGTCAGCCAGGACACTTGGTGCACTCCATCTCTGGTCAAGAACCTGTCATTCTTGTATTTTTAAGTGAAGTCCAGAAATACACATCCCATTTTCAGAAATAATCTTCTTAGCCATCTCTCTACTTCCCAAACCAGCTTTTTTTCCATCCCTTGTTTTCAGTGAATGACACAGTGGTAGATCCGGACTCAGGAAGATCTTTCTAGAAAGGAGGGTAGTATGCATTGTGAACAGAAATCACAGTCACTTAGCTATTGCAAAATGCAAATGCAGCACACTGAATGCTTTCATTCACAGTTCATTCACATTCAGTCATAGCAAATGATCATTAGTCTTCACACTGACTTGGTTGCTAAGCCTGATTTTTAAACCATCTGTGGATGTTTACAACTCACCTTCTAACCACTTATTCAAGACATTTGCAAATTTGCCATTCAATATTTTAATAGCCACACCCAGCTTTTTCCTTTCTCTCTATAACTTCACCACCACACCCAACTTCCCTTCTCTCTGTCAACTTCTTATTTGTATTACCAATTTGTTTTACTTGTCAATTTACTTTACCAATCATTTTACTCAACCAATTTATATTAATTATGGTTTTGCTTTTTACTTATATTTCCCTTCTCTTTTCCCTTCCCTTATCCCTTTCTTTTTCCCTTCCCTTCTCCCATCCTTCTCCCTTCCATTTTCCCTTCCCTTTATGAAAAGATACATGTAGAAGCTTTCCACACGGAAAATTTAATACTATCCCTGTCCCCTACACCCACCTAAATCTCCTATGCTACTGCTTATCCCTGCCCCGCCCCAGTCCCAAATAGCAAAGGACTGTTTTGATTTTTTGTTTTGTTTTGTTTTTCCCCACCTTCCAAACTCCAGGGAGAGTGAGTCTTGTTAAGGCCAGAGGAAATTTTTGATTCAGACAATAACTATAAGTTTTAGAACACAGATTAAGATGAAAAAGTATCAGAAGATTTCTTCTCTTGAACAAAATCACTTTTTTGATTGTTTTCCATAAGCTGGTTTTTCACAATTACTCTTTTTCCCCATTCAATTCTTCAACTATTTTAATTTCAGATGTTCCATCACAGAAGCAGATTTTAGCTCATCTAAGGCTTAGTAGAAAGTCTTTGAGAGTGGATGTGGCTGAAAACCTGATCCCTTCAACCACGTTGGTGATTAGCTTCTCTACATTTAGCCAGGCTGGGCCTCCTCCAGTGGACAAAGTCTGCCCTCAGATTTTCTACAGATTTGGTAGAATGTAACATGACTCCTATTTTGTTGGCAAAGCCTTTGACAACCAAGACTTACCTGGATACCATCCTGAAGTATTAAACTAGAACTTTAGTGGAACATAAAATATTATTTTTATAAGGAGTTGTATATACCAATTAAATCACAATTTTAGTATACCATATACCATTGGATGTTATATTGCAGAAGGGTCAAACAGGCTGCCCATTGAGCCACATGTGGCCTACCAAACTCTCAAGTGCAATCCAAAACAGACTAAAATATAAGTAGGATATATTTAACAAAATAAATAAAAATACAATTAAACATAGGTCATGTTACTATGTGTTTTTCTAGGTCAATATGCAGCCCATAGTGATCCCTATGTACAATTTAATGACTCCAATTGTATTTGAGTTTGATACAATTGGTATAGTGGATAGAAAGCTGGACTTTGGAGTGAGAAAACTGAGCTAAAATTGTGTCTTTGAAACATACTGTCTGGATCACCCTGGGAAAATCATTTAAACTCACAGTACTGTAGTACTGTAGACAACTCTTTAAAATTATAAATTGTCTTTGATACATATTGTCTGGGTCACCCTGGAAAAGTCGTTTAAACTCTCAGTACTGTAGACAATTCTTTAAAACTATAAGTTGCAAAGAAGGTGCCAACCTATAGGGATGTCTCTAAAGTCTGGACACATAGGAAATCTCATTAACTGTGCATATTTTCAAGAAATGAAATGAATGAAATTTACAACATTTTATTTAATTAGCATAAAGTTTAGCCATGACAATTACATATGGAATAAAAGCTTTTATTAGCGATTGGGGACTATTTTTCATATTAATGAGATTAATTTATTAATGAGATCTCCTATGAGTCTCCTATGTCTTCCTATGAAATCTTGTTTATACTAATTAAATAAAATTTGTTGAAAATTTCATTCATTTCATTTCTTGAAAATACACAGAGTTAATGAGATTTTCTATGTCCAAACTTTAGGGACACCCTATACATTGACAGATGGAGTTTCCTCATTCTGGATTTCTCTAAACTAATGATATTGCACATTTAGTTCTTATCTTCTTTAACTCTTGTCTATCTATCTATCGTCCCCACACATGTGTGTGTAAAATACATATGCATACATTATAAATATTTATATATGCACACAGATAATCACCACATAGATATGTATATATTCAAATTTTGGACTTGTGATTTCATCCTTTTTAAGAAACTCCTGGTGAAGAAACATATAATTTTGGGATCATAGCCTTTAGAGTTTGGGAATGACCATAGAGGTCACTTCAATGCAGTCCTCTCATTTTGTAGATGAGAGTGCTGAGACCCAAAGAGACTCAATGATTTACTGAAAGTCTCCCAATTCTAAAGTCATGGAACCTTTCAGCTGGAAGACACTTCAGGGTAACCTAGTCCAAGAACCATCCCCTCACCTCAAACCCCACTTGTAGAAACACCCTGTAGCAAATTTATCAAAAGATCATCCTGCAAGTAAGACAAAATCCAGGGTTAGGGCCTAAAGAGAAAGATGACATTACATTATTCTGTGGTGCTTTTGTTAGCCTACATTTAGGAATTGTTTTGTTTGTGCATATTTAGTAGAGCAGAACGACTTTACATGACATTTCTCATTTAGGATAACAATTTAGGATACAACTAGTCACATAGAATTAAATTGACTCCTATTAAGAATTATATTTATGGGGGGGGGCGGAGCCAAGATGGCGGAGTAGAAACAGCGAGTCCAAGCCTCTCTGCCCCCAGATTCTCCACAAACTATGTAAAAAAGGACTCTGAAAAACTTCTGGAGCCCCAGCACCCACAGAACGACACAGAGAAGCTAACCTCCCGCTGAGGACAGCCCAGCACCCTGCAGGAAGGACCAGCGCAGTGGTCTGGGAGCCAGCAGCGCGCAGAGCGCAGGAGCCGAGCCGAGCCCAGGTCCACGTGAGCCGAGGTTTTAGCCCCAAGCCCCAGCAGCCAGCTGGAGGAACCCCAGAACACCAGGAACTGTGGAGATTCCAGAATTATCAACATAGACTTGCCTAGGACAAAGTAAGAGGTTAGTGTCCTATGGACTTTGGGACCCCTATTTGGGGAATGCGTCAGCTCCCTCCCCTGGGGGCTAGAAGCCGCTGAGGAGACACGCCATTTTGTAGTTTTCATAGGCATTTCCGGCTCCCAGCCTACAAATCGTGGGGAGATCCAGCGATCAGTCTTGGGGGGTAATCGCTCTTGCTTTAACCTCCTGGATCTGGATTGTGATCTAGGGTGGAAGTTGTGGGTGGGTTTACAGCTTGCCAGAAACGGAAGTTGCCCCCCACACGTTCGGGACGAAAATTCCTCTATCTGGCCTTAAAGCCATAGTGTGGCAACAAGCCCAAAGTCAAGTAATTAAGTGGCAACATGCCAAGGCAAAGGAAACAGAAAAATGCAACCCTAGACTCCTATTTTGGGGGCATAGAGCAGGAGAAGGACTGTGAGGTCAGAAGTCCTGCTCCAAAAGCCCCAGGGGAAAACATGAGTGGGTTGCAGGCCATAGAGGACCTTAAGAAGGACTTTAAAAATCAAATAAGAGAAGTGGAGGAAAAATTAGAAAGAGAAATGAGAAGATGCAGGAAAAGTATGAAATGAGGGTCAACAGCCTGACTGAGGAAAACAACACCTTAAAAAATAGACTAGCTCAAATGGCAAAGGAGGCCCAAAAGGGCACTGAGGAGAAGAATGCCTTAAAAAGTCGAATTTGCCAGATGGAAAAAGAATCTCAAAAGTTCACTGCGGAAATTCATTCCTTCAGAGTTAGACTGGAGCAAATGGAAGCTAGTGACTTTATGAGAAATCGAGATGCTGTTAAGCAGATCCAAACAAACGAAAGATTAGAAGGCAATGTGAAATATCTCATGGGAAAAACCACTGACCTGGAGAATAGATCCAGGAGAGACAATTTAAAAATTATTGGACTACCTGAAAGCCATGATCAAGGAAAAAACCTAGAAATCACCCTTCAAGAAATTCTCAAGGAAAACTGCCCTGATGTTTCAGATCCAGAGGGCAAAATAGAGGTTGAAAGAATCCACCGATCACCTCCTGAAAAAGATCCCAAAAAGAAAACTCCCAGAAATATTATAGCCACGTTCCAGAATCCCCAGATCAAGGAGAAAATACTACAAGCAGCCAGGAAGAAACAATTTCAATATTGTGGAAACACAATCCAAATAGCCCAGGACCTGGCAGCTTCTACACTGAGGGATCGAAGGGCATGGAATATGATATTTCAGAGGGCAAAAGAACTGGGAATGAACCCACGGGTCACCTACCCAGCAAAACTGAGTATTTTGTTTCAGGGGAAAATATGGTCATTCAGTGGAATAGAGGACTTTCAAGCATTCTTGAGGAAAAAACCAGAGTTGAATAGAAAATTTGACATCCAGACACAAGAAGCAAGAGATGCCTGAGAAGGTAATCAGGGAAAAAGAAATCAAAAGGAACTTATCAAAGTTGAACTATTTACATTCCTATGTGGAAAAGCAATAACTGTGACTGATGATATCTTTCTCACTATGAAAATAATGGAAGGGGGTGTGGTCATATGAATACATATGTGAATGTGTGTGTATATGGTTACAGTTATATATGGATAGAGGGCATAGGTTGAATTTGTTGGGCAGGGAGAATACTCAAGGGATGAAATTATGAGGTGAGAGAGGAAAGTGTCAAGAGGAGATGGGGAGAGACATGGTAGGGTAAACTATCTCATGTAGGGAAAGTGGTTGCAAAGGAGGGGAGAATAAGGAAGGCTAAAAAGGCAAAACCACATTCACATTGAATTTGGTTCAGGGAGAAAATGACATACATACTAAATGGGATATCTCAACCTGCAGCAGGATAGGGGGAAGGGGGATGAGAGGAGGGATGATGGATGGGAGGGCATCCTTGGGGTGAGGGGAGGCTGGAAGTACCCACTATAGAAGAGGGACAGGATCATGTAGGGAATGGACAAGGTGGGGGGTGGGATGAGTGGGAGGGAATTATAAGCAGCCTTGTACAATATATCTACTATGATAATGTTTTGCATAGCTAGACATGTACAACATATACTGAATTACTTATATCCCAAGAAGGAATGGGTGACAAGGGAGGAAGGAAATGGATCTGAAATTCAAAGTCGTAACATTAAATGTTTCAAATATATATATATATATAAATACTATTATTAATACTCTTTTGCCTATAAATGGGAGATAAGATGTGCAGGCATTGGGACACAAAGATTCATCTTCCTCTAATGGAAAAGTCGATGGGGGTATGGGAGAAGGTATGGGAGAGAGCAGATTGGAGGAAGCGATATCTTGTGGGACTGCTATTCTGGGAGGTTGGGTAGGGGAATAATGGGGGGAAAATGATTGTAACTCAAAATCTGGCGGAAATGAATGATGTAAAACAGAAGTTAATAAAGTATTTGTTTAAAAAAAAAAGAATTATATTTATCCTTAGTTTTGATGCTACCAAGTGAATAGTGGTATCTTTTGCAAGATTAGCATAGATCCCCAAAGAAAAAGAAATATAGTATTTACCTGATTGAAGTACAATGGAAGGAATGATGGATTTGGAGTTAGAAGAAATGGGGTCATTCCAGGTTTTGTTGCTTATAGCTAGTGTAAACTTGGTTAATTCACTTAATCTTTCTGAGATTCCGTTTCTTCATCTGCAAAATGTGTGATTTAGAGAAGAAAATCTCGGGGGCGGAGCCAAAATGGCAGAGTAGAAACAGCACTTCCATGGTGCTCGAGCCCACACCACTTCAAAATCATGTAAAAGGGGACTCTGAACAACCTCTGGAGCTCCAGCACCCACAGAACGACACAGAGAAGCTAACCTCCCACTGCGGACAGCCCGGCAGCCTGGAAGAGAAGACAATATCTTTTTTTTTTTTCCAAAAATTTTATTTTAGACTCAAATGCCAGAACACAGAGAATAAAAAAGAAACAAAAACATATCATAAACTTAAATATTGAAACTTAAATACAGAGTAAGAAAGAAATAAAAGCATGTCATGTGCATAGCAGAACATTGGAGAATTCAAAATATGTAACAATAAATTTTCGTTTCAAGAAAGCCTATGTGATAAATAATACTTGTGTTAAGAATTTTCCATCTTTTCTTTGCTTCCCTTTAAATTTTTCTTGTTCTCTGCTGTGCACTTTTTTACTTTGTTCTTTATTCCCCTCCCCCCAGCCCCCCTAGAAAGCCACAATATAGTTTAGATGTGTTTTTCTATAACTTTAGATACATACATACGCATATATATGTATATATGTATATATATATACACATATGTAGACATATTCTTTCCCAAACCTATTCTGCTCCTTACCTTTGTTTTATATGTATGACTATATCTCTTGTTTCCTATCCCTTCTGCATCCTCTACTTTACTTCTATCCACTACTTTGCCCTCCTATGACTTGCCCATCACCCTCCAAGGATCCCTCTCCAATCTTCCCCTTCCCACAAATCTAAATGCCCTTCTATACCCCTATTTACCTATTCTCTTACCCTCCCTTCTAAATATTCCTTCCTTGTCCTCTCACCCTTCCCTATACCCCTACTGTTTCATTTCTTCTGAATTTAGAAGACTATTATACTCTTCTAAATATATATGTATTGTTCCCTCTTAAGCCCATTCCTATGAAAGTAGGTTACCAGAACTACCAGCCCTCCTCCCCCATCTGATTCCTCTGTATCAACTCTCCTTTTTGCACCTCAAATAATTACTGTTTTAAACTGTTCCTAAATGGTTTTACTTTTTAAATTCCCATCATTCTCAAGTTTACCCCAGTCTTTCTTATAAACTACCCAATCATTGATAAGAATCTTAGATGTCCATTTTACATTTTACATATATAAAAGGTAAACAGTCTGTCCTTATAGGTCCCTCATATTCAATCTTTGTTATATACCTTATATTTCTCTTGGTTCTTTTATGTCAAATCTTCTATTAAGTTCAGGATTTTTTTTTAACAAAGTCTTGGAAGTCTGAGAGTTTATCAAATGTCCATTTTTTTTCATCCAGCATGATATTTAACTTTTCAGAGTATGATGTTTTTGGCTGGAGTCCCAGTTCTTTTGCTCTTTTATATGTTGTGTTCCAAGATCTATGGTCCCTTAATGTCTCTTCTGCTAGGTCTTGTGTAATTCTAATTGTGGCACCATCATATTTAAATTGCTTTAATCTTGAAGCTTTTTAATATTTTTTCCCTTGAGCTAGGGTTTTGGAATTTGACTATGATATTCCTATGAGTTTTCCTCATAGGATCTCTTTTAAGTGGTGATTGATGGATTTTTTCTATTTCTACTTTCTCCCTTGTCCTAATACTTCAGGACAATTTTCTTTTATTACTTTTTGTATTGTTGTATCATGATTCTTTTTTTATCATAATTTTCATTTAGTCCAATTATTTTTAAATTATCTCTTCTTGGTCTATTCTCCAAATCTGTTGTTTTTCTTATAAGATGCTTGTAACAATAATGCAATATTCACAACACCCACAGTGGTTATGAATATGCTGGCATAATTGTGAATCAAAAAATTTAACACACTCTCCACATAGAGGGAAAAACCAAAGCCTTTATTGAAATACCAGAAAACTAAGTCCCAGAACCAGAAAGTCAAAGTTGTTACAGTAGCCACAAAGTTAGTACACACGGTTCATGCATTGAACACCCACATTCCCAAGCCTTTACAGCAGAACAGGCTCCATCAAGCAGGGATCCTGCTCTCTCACTCATGGTAGCTCCTAAGCCTGGTTCTTGGAAGTTCTCACCAGAAATTCCCAAAGGAAAGGTCTCAGCAGAAGCTCCAGCCTCCAGATGCTTACCCCAGGAAATTCTGCCATTCCCTGCTAGGGCTTTTCCTTATTTATGCCTTATCTCCTCCCTGTCCTGCCCCTTCCAGTTACTTGATCAACTTCCTCCCAAGGTGTTAACTACTTCTGTGTTAATTAAATAGCTTAAACAAGGAGGTAACTTGAAACAAGGTGCTAAGTACCTGCTTACTTTCCAATACAAAGAACCATGGAAGATCTTTTTAATCTTTTAAAGATTCCATTAACATCACAATGCTTCACTTTCTCTTCTGTTTTTTCATTATTCATATTTTGCTTAATCATTTCTTGTTCTCTTATAATTACACTGGTTTCACTCTGCCCAATTCTAATTTTCTAGGTGTCATTTTCTTCCTTAAGATTCTGAATCTCCTTTTTTAATTGGTTAAATTTCCTTTCATACCCTCCTTGTTTTTCTTGGATTATTCTTATTTTCTTTTTTAGTTTTCCTCTATCTCCATCATGTGATTTTTTTTTTAATTTTAACAAATGCTTTATTAACTTCTGGTTTACATCATTCATTTCTGCCAGATTTTGCATTACAATTTTTCCCCATTTTCCCCCCTACCCACCACCCCAGTCCCACAAGATATCCCCTCATCCAAGCTGCTCTCTCCCATATATGCTCCCATACCCACTTCGACTTTTCCATTAGGGCAAGGTGAATCTCTGTGCCCCAGTGCCTGCACATCTTATCTCCCAATTACGTGCAAAATATTATTAATAATAGTATTTATATACATTTGAAACACTTGATTTTAAAACTTCAGATTTCAGATCCATTACTTTCCTCCCTTGTCACCCACTCCCTCTGGGAAGATAAGCAATTCAGTAGTGTTGTACATGTATAGCTATGCAAAACATTACCATAGTAGATATATTGTAAAAGACTGCTTATATTTCCCTCCCACCCATCCCACCCCCCACCTGGTCCATTCCCTACTTTGATCCTGTCCCTCTTTGAAAGTTGGTATTTCCAATCTCCCCTCCCCTTAGAATGCCCTCTCCTCCATCATCACCTCTCTCATCCCTCTTCCCCCTACTCTCCTGCAGGGTGAGATATCCCATTTCATATGTATGTCGTTCTCTCCCCGAGCCAAATTCAATGAGAATATGGTTTGCCTTTTTGCCTTCCTGTTCTTCCCCTCCCCTGCAACTACTTCCCCTTGCCCCTTCTACATGAGATAGTTTACCCTACCCTGTCTCTCCCCATCTCCTCTTGCCACTTTCCTCTCTCAACTCTTAACGTTACCCCTTAAGTATCATCCCTTCCTACCAAATTTAACCTGTGCCCTCTATCCATGTATACCTGTAAACATATAAACACGCACTCACATATGTATTCATATGCCCATATACCCTTCTTCAATTATTTTCATAATGAGGAAGGTTTCATCAGTCACAGTTATTTTATTCCCATGTAGGAATGTAAATAGTTCAACTTTGATAAGTTCCTTTTGATTTCTTTTCCCTGATTACCTTTTCAAGCATCTCTTGCTTCTTGTGTCTGAATGTCAAAATTTCTTTTCAACTCTGGTTTTTTCCTCAAGAATGCTTGAAAGTCCTCTGTTCCACTGAATGACCATATTTTCCCCTGAAACATGATACTCAGTTTTGCTGGGTAGGTGATTCTTGGTTTTAATCCTAGCTCTTTTGCCCTCTGGAATATCATATCCATGCCCTTTAGTACCTCAGTGTAGAAGCTGCCAGGTCCTGTGCTATTCTGATTGTGTTTCCACAATATTGAAATTGTTTCTTCCTGGCTGCTTGTAGTGTTTTCTCCTTGATCTGGGAATTCTGGAAACTGGCTATAATATTCCTAGGAGTTTTCTTTTTGGGATCTTTTTCAGGAGGTGATCTGTGGATTCTCTCAACCTCTATTTCCCCCTCTGGGTCTAAAACATCAGGGCAATTTTCTTTGAGAATTTCTTGAAAGATGATTTCTAGGTTCTTTGATCATGGCTTTCAGGTAGTCCAAAATTTTTTAAATTATCTCTCCTGGATCTATTTTCCAGGTCAGTGGTTTTTCCCATGAAATATTTCACATTGCTTTCTAATCTTTCATTTGTTTTTATCTGTTTAACAGCATCTTGATTTCTCATAAAGTCACTAGCTTCCATTTGCTACAGTCTAACTCTGAAGGAATGAATCTCCTCAGTGAGCTTTTGAGATTCTTTTAGCATCTGGCAAATTTGGCTTTTTAAGACCTTCTTCTCCTCATTGCCCTTTTGAGCCTCCTTTACCATTTGAGTTAGTCTATTTTTAAGGTGTTATTTTCCTCATTCAGGCTGTTGACTCTCATTTCATACTTTTCCTGCATGCTTCTCATTTCTCTTCCCAATTTTTCCTCCACTTCTCTTATTTGGTTTTTAAAATCCTTCTTAAGGTCCTCTATAGCCTGTAACCTGCTTATATTTTTATTTGGGGCTTTTGGTGCAGGGGTTCTGACCTCACAGATCTCCTCCTGTTCCATGCTTTGATCCTCTTTGCCCCCCAAATAGGAGTCTAATGTTATATTTTTCTGTTTATTTTGTTTCCTTTGCCTAGGCATGTTGCCACTTAATTACTTGACTTTGGGGCTTGTTGCCACAGTAGGGCTCTGCCACCAGAGAGGGGAGCTTCTGTCCCAAACGTTGGGGTCTTCACAACTTCCGGAGTTGGGTGGCCACTGTAAAGCCTCCACGCTCTCTGGCAAGTTGGATACCCACCCCAGACCTCCCCCAGACCACAATCCGGATCCAAGCAGGTTAAAGCAAGAGCGATTAACCTCCATACTGATTGTTGGGTCTCCCTACAGTTCACAGGCCAGGAGCTGAAGCTGCCACTGAAGCTGCAAAATGGCTTCTGTGCTGCGAATCCTCAGCTGCTTCTTGCCCCCAGGGGAAGAAGCCAAAGCGTTCCCCAAATAGTGGTCCCAAAGTCCATAGGGCACTAACCTCTCACTTTGTCCTAGGCATATCTGTGTTGATAAATCTGGAATCACTACAGTGGCTGGTGTTCTGGCGTCCCTCCAGCCAGCTGCTGGCCAGGCCACCCTGGGGCTAAAACCGGGGCTCATGTGGGCCTGGGCTTGGCTCCCCAGGAGTTGTGCTGTCAACTCCCAGAGCGTTGCACTGTGCTGCACTGGCCACTCCCTGCAGGGCTGCTGGGCTGTCCTCAGGGGAAGTTTAGCTTCTCTTTGTCATTCTGTGGGTGCTGGAGCTCCAGAAGTTGTTCAGAGTTCACTTTTTACATAGTTTGGAAGTGATGTGGGGCAGAGCACCTTGGAAGTGCTGTTTCTACTCTGCCATCTTGGCTCTGCCCCGCATCATTTGATTTTTGATGTCTTTTTTTAAGATCTTCCATGGATTCTTTTTGGGCAGGTGACCATTTAATGTTCCTCTTTAGAGGTTTCTTTACTTCAATATCCTCCTCTGAGGATGAACCCTGGTCATCTCTCTTCCCAGAATAGGTTTCTAGAGTTGGATTCTTTCTCCTTTGCCTGTGCATTTTTTTGCAGTGATATCTTAAGTATTTGTAGTCACCTCTAGTTCTGGGGTATGGGAAATGGTTCCTTTTGCCTCAGATCTTCAGTTCTTCCCTTTAGCCTGAAACCAAAACCAAACCTCTAGCCTCCGATAAGTGGCCACAGCCAGGGATTTTGCTTCTGCATTCGTGATTCCTATCCCCCCCCCCCCCACTTTCTCCACAACACACTTGGGTCTAGTGTTCCTGGTCAGTCAAGGTTCCTTTGATCTTCCTGGGCTCAGATGCCCAATTCGCCTAGCCAACTCTAGGGGCAAAACTTCTGGTGGCTTGGGCCTAGGCAGCCTCTCAAACCAAATAACTCCAGGGCTAGCTGCTTGTTGTTTAAGAGGCTAGCCCACTTGCTGTTAAAACAAAACCTAGCCTGGAGGTGCTTACTTTTTAGCTGAACAAAACCACCTCTTAAAATATTTCTTCTGATCTTCTCAAATTGTCTGGAGAGGACCCTGGTTATGCCCCTGTTCTTCTTTATCTCCACACATACTTTGTTCACCATAAGGTGCTATTTTACCTCTTTTTGGAGGGAAATCTTGCGAGCTTGGAATTTTATGACCTACTCCACCATCTTCCCAGAATCCTCTCCTGAGAAGACAATCTCTAATCTCTCTTCTAGTTTAAGAAGTCCGTTCAGTTTTTGGAGAACTCCAATAATTAGGAACTTTCCTATCACATTGAGTCTCCAACTAAATCAGCAGAGCTTCCATCTGTCTTCTTCTGTCTTCTGAGTACAAGAACAAGTCAAATCCTTCTTAAACACGATTCTATTCAGATAATTTACAAAATCTATCATGTACCCTCTAGATTTTCTCTTGTGTAGGCCAAGTATCCAGATTCTTTCAATTTATCCTCATCACACATACTCCCCAGTCTCCCCACTCTCCTAGCTCCCCTTTTGCAGTTTTCCAACTTATCAGTGTACTTCCTAAAAGATGGCACCCCCAAATGAATACAAAACTCCAAATGTGACCTGTCCAGGGAAAAGTACAAAGGGATTTCTAACTTCCTTTTTTCTAAACAGTACTTGTCTCTTCACACAACCCAACACTTTATTATCTTTTTTCCATGTTATACTTGGGGTCTACTAAAAATTCCATATGTCTTTCAGATTAGTAGCTATCTCTCTATCTTTTTTCCATTTTATATTTATATGAGGTTGAATTTTTGTACCAAAATGCTGTATAGGGACTTTTATTTGTCTTAAATTAGACTTTGCTAATTAGATGAGTTCTAGTCTATTGACATTGGGAGATGGGATAAGTAATTGATTTTGCCATCCAACTTGCTAGCCCTCTCTCCTAGTTTTCTGTTGCACATTTGATAAACAGTACTTTATCTAAGTCACTGATAAAAATGTTAAACAGTGCAGGGCCAAACTGAGATCCAGGGAGATCTTCTTCCAAATTGACATCAACCAATTAACTATGTTTTGAATATGGTCCCTCAAGTAGATCTGAACACTCATCGTCACTATACGCTGTACCTCTGCTTATAGACTTTAAGGACCAGTGCTTGCCAAATGCTTTGTTGAATTCCAGGCGAATGAGAGTAAAGTCTTTCCCTTGCTAGTAACTCCTTTTTAAAAATTGAATTTGTCTGGCATGAACTATTCCTGATGAACCCATGATGAATTTTTTTTTATTAATAATCACTTCCTTTTCTATGTGTTTCTCACTTATTTATGAATAGGTTCTAGAATTTTGCTTGAAGTTGAAATTGAACTTTCTGATCTTTAGTTTTTGGACTTCACACCTTTCCCTTATTTGAAAATTAGGAAAATACATGTTATTCTCTATCCCTGTACCACCTCTCTTGTTTTCTTTCCATGATCACTCACAATGACTCAGCAAGTACATCTGGTCCATCCTATTCTAATGATTTAAAGTACCCTGGTCCATCCTATTCTAATGATTTAAACACACCGCAGGCAGCTGGGTCTTCTTGTGTCATTTCCTTACCTTGAGTTTCAACTTGCTATTTGTTGTTGTTGTTTTGTCATGTCTTTTCATATCATTTGCTTGGTAGAGAAAATGGAAGCAAAGGAGTTGGGTATTTCTGCTTTCTGTCTTTTTCATCACCCAATTCACTTGAGTAGTGGGTTTATTCCTTCTTTGAGACTTCCTAGTCACCAAAATAGTACAAGGTGGACTAGAGAGACTTTAAGGCCCCTTTCAATTTTAAGGTTCTTTGATTTTGTTTGGTCTAGCCCTTCTCTCCCCTCTTATTTTACAGATGAAACACTTGAAGCAGAGACAATTTCACCAACATTGTCAACATTACACCACTACTTAGAAGCACAACCTATGTCTGCTGATGCCTTGTTCAATGGTCTTTTAAAACACATTATGAACATATTGCAACCTATTCCATTAATTAGACAAAGTGGAAACTTAAAAGAAACTATGAATTTTATTCCCCATGGTGTTATAGATTGATTTTACATAACATTTGTTTCCTAATGAAACTGGACAGATAGACTTAGCATTTAGGCTGTCTGCCAGTGGGTACCTATGTGTCTTAGTTCCATTTACCCAATTAATCCCACCTTCAATCTTCTTGTGCTATTAGGATTCATTCTATCACTGTAGTTTTTTGTTCAATATAGTTCTGTAAAACTTTCAAATGTTTTTCCCTTTTAAAACTTATTTCTTTAATGACCATACCTATTGAAGATCTGGTCCATCTCTGCATTTTGTTTTCATTAAGAAATGGAAACATCAGAACTCTAAGAAAGGCTCAAAGAGAGAGTCTTTATTGTAGACTGAAATAAGAGATGGAGAGGGTATGGGCAGTTATCATACACCAGAAGTGAAATTCTACCATTTTACCTCAGAAACCATCCTGGTGGATGGTCTCAATGTAATTCTGATAGAAAACATACAATGATATGGAAATCAGAAATGCAGTCCTACATTCAGAGGTATGTGAAATGTAGCACAGCTCATGTGTTCATAGAACAGCTGGTCTCACTGAACCTGGAAAACCTTGCTTCATGTCCTGTTTGTGATACATACTGATTGAGTGATCTTAGACAAGTCACTTAACTGCTCAGGCATCTGACTAAGACAATAACTTGCAGCTCAGTGACAGATCTGCATTGGTAAGGAATATTTAGTCACCAGAAATCCTCTTCACCAATGAATTCACAAGTCTCCCCATTACCCATGAAAAGATTTTAAAGCATAGCATTTATTTCCAGCCTGCACTATAAATTCTATTATTCTAGTTTTTAAGGTATTTAACCACTCTTAGTTACTTTACTCAGTCCTGAAATATTTCATGGTTAATCATACATCTTCCTTTGCTCCCTCTTCTTCCTCTTCCTCCCCCTCATCTTCCTCCTCTTGGATTTTTAGTCTTCTGAGTATGCATCAGGTCTTATGCCAAAGATTAAGTAAAACAAGAACGAATTTAAAATCAAATCTATTTTGTTGTCATTATACTTTGTAAAATGTTTAGTGATGTATAAGAGATCTAAACGAATAGTAAAATGAGATTTGGGAACCATTGGTAGATTTAATTTATCAATGCTTTGTTTCCATGGCTATAAATGAGTAATCAACCTTAGTATTTTCCAGATGAAGCTCAGAATATACAGTACAATTGCAGTCGCTACTAAATACCAACTTTATCTATAAAAGTAGACAGAGGGGGAAAAAAAAACTAGTGATAGTAAGTGGGGAGGTCCAAATCAATGCATTATTGCTGTGGGATATTGTTAATGTACAAAGTCCCTTCACCAATGTAGACTGAAAAATCTCCTTAATTTAAGGTTTCATAGAGTTGCCTGGTATACTGAGAAATGAAATGACTTCTCCAACACCACACAATTAGTATATAACAGAACATTTGGACGCAAATCTTCCTTATTCTGTGATAAGTTTTCTGTCCACTATCTCATGTTCCCTCTCAGACAGTGTCTGGGACAAATCTCAGACATCTTCTAGTCATAGCTACACATAAAGCATGTATTCACACCATTACTGTCAGGTAGTCATGTAGTTTCTGACTGAAGATTTTGAAATGATCAGAATCCTCCACTTTTGAACCAATCTGATAAGCAGTTATTCCATGCCAGAATCTGTCTTTCTGACTTCCATCTATATAAGCCAAGGAAAGCAAGTTTAATTCCTCTTCTGAATTTTAAAAGTGCCATAATTTTGAGTTTCTTCAATATTCTGGTCACTTCAAATATTGTAAGACAACAGTGGTATGGCTTTGAGTGTCCTCAAGCATACTGGGTTTTGGATGTAGGTTAGAACTTGACAACGTCATCCCTCTCTATCTTTCATTTTTTTCTTTCCTTCTCCCTGCCATCTCTGTCTCTCTCTCTTTTTCTCTGTCTTTCTGTCTCTGTC
>WOXC01004761.1:290000-425485 GCA_011680675.1 Gymnobelideus leadbeateri | reverse complement strand
TAACCTGATTTGAACTTACCTGTCTCATTTTATTTCTCAGTAGTCCTTAATATATACTTTATTCTCTAGCTAAGCCTGGCTTTTTAATGTCTCTCATAGACATAGAGCCACAAGTAAGACTGGGATACTGGAAATTTGCTTAAGAGAACCAAAATTTAATCAGTCAGTAAAGATCTATTAAGTATCTACTATGTTTCAAGAACTGAATTAAACTCTAGGGATAAAAAAGAGGCAAAAGACAATCCCTGCCCTCCAGGACTTTGTAATCTAATGGGGAAGACAACAAGAAAACAAAAATATATATATATATATATATATATATATATATATATATATATATATATATATATATATATATAAACAAGCCATATACAAGATAAATAAGAAAGAATTAAAAGAGGAAAGGCAGTAGAATTAAATGGAGTTGGGAAAGGCTTCCTGTTGAAGATGGGATTTTAACTGAGACTTAAAGAAAGTCAGTAGGCAGATATGAGGAGGGAGAACATTCCAGGCATGGGTAATAGCTAGAGAAAATACCTGGAGCCAAGAGAGATGCAGTGTCACCAAGTGAAGTAATAGAAGTGGGGACAGAACCTTGTGGGATACCTATGGTTAGAAGGCATGACCGAAATAAGGAGTCTTAAAAGAAGTAGTCTGAGATGTAGGAAGAAAACAAGGACACAGTGTTCTCCCAAAAATCTAGACAAAAAAGAGAATATTAAGGGGGAAAATGTGATTTACAGTGTTCAAGCCTGCACAAAGGTAAAGGAGAAAGAGGACTGAGAAAAGGCCATTGCATTTGGCAAACAGTAGAGCACTAGTCACTCTGGAGAGAACAGTTTTGGTAGAATAACAAGGCTGGAGGCTACATTGTAATGAGTTAAGAAAGAAAGTGGAGGCACCTATTTTAGATAGGCTTTTCAAGGAGTTTAGCCACCAAGCATAGAAGGGATAAAGGATGACAGCACCGTTAGAAGGATCAAGTAAAGTATTATTGAAGATGGGGGAGACATAAACATGTTTTAAAGGCAGTAGACAAGGAACCAGTAGAGAGGGAGAGATTGAGAATAATGAAAGAATGGGGATGGCAAAGGGCACGATCTGTTGGAAGAGACAGGATGCAATGGGGTCGCTTTTGCTAAGGTGCTCATGGAATTTGGGATTCTTTATCAGCTTAGAAATATCTCAGTTGAGCACTTACTTGGCAAAACAAATTAAAATAGAATGCTCTGCAAGCTTCTTCTCACCTGGACCTGGGCTCCAGGTCTGATCTTTCCCAGCATCACTCCTCCATAATGATCTCCTTTTCCTTCTTACATCATGCACCACTTCCCTATCCCCAAGTGCTATTTGCTCCAGACACAAACATTGCTACTTGTTTTTCTGCATATGCATTTTGCTCATTCCTATCTCATTTCTTATGCTCAAATCCCCCCACCTGCAATAGTCTTACCCCTCCTGTATATTATGGGTATATTATATCGCCTTGCCTTTAAGGCTTAGTTCAGATTCTGTCTCTTTTATGAAGCATTTCTTGATGACTAGTAGTTACTCTGTTCTCTGAACTTTTAATTTAATTTAATTTAATTTTATTATCTGTTCCAAACCATTTAGCAATTATACTCGTTTACTATCTTTGTTTTATTTATTTCATTTAACTACAAGTATACATGATCACAATCAAATCTCTGATTTCATTTCACTAAAATATTTCAAATCAATGTTTTTAGTCACATATTATCCCCCCCCAATGGATTTTCCTTCCAGAAATTTAAAGTGGTTTCAATAAAAGGCAAAAATTTGTACTTAAGTCTAAAGGACTTTTTACTCTGTACACAAATGGTAGGAAAATACCTATGCCAGTTCTCATGTAAATCATAGTCTATGGAAAATGGAGGTAGGTTGGGGGAGGGAAAGTGCTGTCAGGTCATAGGCTATATAGAAATCTTGTATATTATCTATTTAGTTTATACTGTAAGCTTCCTAAAGACAGTGACCTGGCCAGGAACATTTTTTCATTTCTCCCACTGTCTAGTTTAGATTTAACAGGTACTCAAAAATACTGGTCAATTTAGTGATTGCTAAATTGTATCACTATTTTTTGCAATGTCCTTTGAGAATTGACATTCATGGAAAAAAAACACTCAGTACTCAGGAAAAATATATTTTTTCTCAGCCAAATAGGATTTGATGATTCAATGCTTTTGCGTGGTTTAAATGAATCATTTTTGAAGGTTACTACTGCTGCCAATAAGGAAAAGTTAAAATGATTCCTGAGGAACTAGTTGTTAGAATTTGAAGAACTTTGCCTTGTACAGAACAGTTCTTTGATAAATATTAGTTGATTAATCTTGTTGATGGACTAAACAGATGGGCATAAGTAAAAAGTGGCCAAAGTTCCTTTACTGTGGATGAATTTGATACTATTAAAAAATGTTCTTCAAATGATAATGATGTATTACAAGTATCATCTGTACCTGAAAAAACAGATAGGAACAAAGACTGGATTTTAATACATGGACTGTTTTGTGATAGGACAAATAGTATCTATCTAAAACCAAGAAATCCTACTGTTTGTATCAGAGAAACAGTAAAGGTATTTCTGGTTAGATCAGGAGTAAAGCAAGAATATTCATTATCAATACTATTATTTCATATGATTCTAGAAATGCTCACAGTAGCAATAAGAGAAGATGAGGCCATAATCAGAGGCAACAAGGAAACAAAATTGTCACTCATTTGCATATAATATGGTTTACTTAGAGGACCCTCTACAGCAGGAGTGGGGAACCTGTGGCCTTGAGGCCACATATGGCCTTCTAAGGTCCTTGGATGTGGCCTTTTGACAAAGTCAGAGTTTTACAGAACAAACCCTTTAATTAAGGGGATGTGTTCTGTGAAGTTTGTATTCTGTCAAAGGGCCACAGTTAAGGACCTAGAAGGCCACATGTGGCCTTGAGGCCTCAGGTTCCCCACCCCTGCTCTAAAGCAAACTATATATCAATTGAAATAATAACTTTAATAAGGTAATGTATATAAAACTCCCACAGAATCATTGGCATTTCTGTATATTACCAACTTAACCTTCCAGAAAAAGAAATTCTCTTCAAAATACCTATGGAATGTATAAAACAACTACAAGTCTAGCTTCTTAGAAACATACTAATTATATGAAGAGAATTACAAGACATGCTTTATATAAACAAAATCAGACCTAAATATTTGTAAAGATATGAACTATTCATGTTTTTAGAATGCAATATAATGAAAATGGCAATATTGCCTACTTTTAAAATCCAGTTCCATACTAATCAGACTACTCAAGGATTACCTTGTGGAACAAGACAGAAAAAGAGCAAAATTAATCTGGAGGATCAAGAGGTCAAGAATCTCAAGGGAAATCATGAAAAATGGGAAGAAAAGGGGCTTAGCAGTACCAATTCTCTAAGTAGGCTACAAAGCAGTAATTATCAAAGCTATCTGATATTGGTTTAAACTTTAAAAAGTTGATCATTAGAACATATTAAGTACACAAGTGCCAGAAGAGAGTGATCGTAGTAGCATAGTAAACCTAAGGGTAAGAGGTAAAGACTCACCTTCTTCACAAAAACTTCCGTGAAAACTGGATAAGAGTCCAGCAAAAATTAAGTTTAGGCTAATATGTCACATCACAGTAAACTATAGATGATTACAAGACCGAGATATCAAAGGTCAGATAAAAACCAATTAGAGAAGCAGGGAAGGAGATACCTTGGTATTGTTAGGAGAAGAACACTTGACCAATCAAGGGATACAGTAAATCACAGGAAAGAAAATTAATAATTTTGTGGTTACATAAAATTGAAAAAAAATTTACACAAACATAATTAATTCAGTTTGAATTAAAAGGAAAACAGTTAACAGAGAACCAGGAGAACACTATGACTATGGCATTATAACACAAAACATTTGTGAAACAGTTAAAAACTCTAATCAACACAATGACCAGTCACGACCCTAAACAATTGATGATGAATTCATGCTGTCCACCTTTTGGTAGAAAAGTTATAAATAAAAGGTACAGAATGAGACAATTTTAGAAAACCATTGTGTGCATTTTTTTTTGCATGATTGTTACTGATTTTTTTTTCCAAGAGAGGTTTGTTTGTTTTTTTTCCCTGGAGGCGCTGCTGGGAGAAGGAAGTACAATGAAAAAGATAATATTGGCCTATAATGACAATTATGATTAAGACATACTTGTCAGAAGACCACTTTGTGAGTGGAAAGCCTCCCAAGACAGTGATTCTCCTTTCAACACTGACAGAGGACAAAAAAAAAGTTCGAAACCTCTTGACTACCTAGGCCAATTGTGTATGAAGACACTGCCCAAGTCTTTGAAATGTTAGCATATACTTGATATTCATCAGTGTTTATGTGTTGATAGAGAGGTAATTTGAACTCAGTTTCTTATCTCACATTTCTCTGTATTCTATGTTGTAACTTTTAGTTCCCAATTGACAACTGGGTAAATGGGGTAGATTGGTCAGTTTTGCCACATTTCCAGCACAGTATTTTCCTCACCACTTGAATGATATGCCATTATATAGTTCATAGCCCTGCAGTATTTATAAAGATGCAGGTAATTTTCAAACATAACTTTATTCATAGTCACAACAAAATAGCATTTTGTAGAGGAAAGAACACTAAACTTGTAGTGAGCAGAGACGGATTTGAATCTCAACTCTCCTTACTACTAATGTGAGTGACTATATCTTTCTGGGCCTTAGTTCAATTGAGATTTATTTATTCATTCAGCATTCAATAAACAACTTATTAGGTGCCTACTATATGTGAGGAACTATGCTAAGTGCAGGGGTTACAGAGACAAAATGAAAACAGGGCATTGGGACGAAGTGGAAAAGGCACCAACTCTGGTGTCAAAGGACTTGGGTTCCAGTCCTGCTCCAGCTACTCTGCCTCACCTTAATCTTCTCAGTGTCTCAATTTCAACAAAATGATGGGTTGGAACTAGTGTCTTATGAGATCACTTCCAATTCAAGATCTATGATCCTGTTCTCTTAAGGAACTCATGTTTTATTGTAGATCACTATGGTACTTTCTAAATATCTTAATTATTTAAAGTCCACTAGATGCAAGAAGCAAAATCATAGGATTTTGCAATAAATCCTATGATTTTGCTTCTTGCATCTAGATGGTACAGTGGCCTTTCCCCCTTCCTTACATCCCAGCTAGTCTTTCCAGGCTGTGTCTTTCTGAAGCTTTCCCAGACCTCCTTTGGGAACCTAGGTGACATAAAGAACAACCTGTTGGGCTTAGAGTCAGAAAAACTTGAGCCTTGGACAATTACTAGCTGTATGACTGTGGGCAAGTCATTTAATTTTTCTCAGCCTCAGTCTCTTTTGTACAATGAGGGAGTTAGACTCAATGGCTTTTAAGGTCTTTTTCAGCTCTAAGCCTATGATTCTATTTTAAAATACTGGAAACCTTATCTGATCCTTATTCTTATCAAGATACACAGATTAAGGGGTAGAACTAGACCAGCCTAGAATTGACCAGAAGCAGTGTTTTGTTTTGCTTCATTCTGAAATTCTAGAACTGAAGAATTTCAGAACCAAAAGTTTTCTTAGAGATCAGCTAACCCAGTTCTTTAATTTTTATCTTTATATTACCAGAATCTATCACAGTGGCTGAAACATAGTAGGTGCTTCAGAAAGATTTGCTGAATTGAATTTTACAGATTTGGGAAATGTAGGCCTACTTATTGCAAAGCTGGGGTGCAAGGTTAGGTCATCTGACTCCCAGTGAAGCACATGTTCTATCATATAATGGTGTCTCCTCCATTTAATTTCATCCAGATGACTGGTATCCAAAGTGATATTGCAAACTCATAATGTAAAATGTTTCTATGGGAAGAAAATAATAGAACTTTTTATTTTATCTTTAAAAAAAGAATGAAATTAAGTTTTACAATAATTTAATGTATAGATTCATATTGCTGCCCTCATTTGTTCTATATGTCACGTGGGATAAATGTGGTGTCCTAAGGAAACAGTGTGAATGCTACAATGAGAAGGCCTTGGCCATGGTGTCCTCACTTATTCATTCACTTTCATCATACTGGGACACATTACAATCCACATGTGCCTAGTTAAGTGGATTTACAGAGTACACTATTTAGACTTCCCTAAGCTTACCCTCACAAAATAGATAAGTGGCTTAAAAGATTGCTGCAAAGAAACCACAGGTTGAAGATCCTACTAATAATGCACAAACAAGCAAACCACAAGAAAATGGCAGAGCTAACATGTGCTCCTAAGAAGAGCTCTATTCATCAGCAAAATAACAAGATAGAAACAATGTCTGTCTAATCAGATCTGACAAGAAGTCAATAAAAAAAAAAATCCCAACTTATAACACCACTGCTTGAAACATAAATTTATATCTACCATCATTAGCAATGAACTTCACCTTAGGCTATACTGTGCTTTGAGATACTTATTAGCTAATGACAGTATGAAGCCAGGATAATTAACAAGCCATTTAAAAACTAAGTTTTTGTTGCCAAAATAATGTAAATGTGTCACTTAAAAAAAAAAACACCTCATATATGCATATTTTAAAAACACAAAATAAACCTTTATAACCTGTTTTAAAAATCTTGCAAATGGGGAGTTTTGAGGGATTTGATCCTATTTGTTGAAAATAGAAAAATGCAATGCTTTGGGGTGGCTAGGAGGCTCAGTGAATGGAGTGCTGGCCCTGGAGTCAGGAGGACCTGAGTTCAAATTCGACCTCAGCCACTTAATTAAAAAAAAAAACAAAAAACCCCACAAAAACTAGCCATGTGACCTCGGGCAAGTCACTTAACCCCAATTGCCCTACCTTCCCCCTGAAAAAAAAAATGCAATGCTTTCTGATTAGTTGCAAGAAAACTCATTAACATTAAGCAAGATGGAAATTGACTCTCTCAATGCCATTAAAAACATTTGATAATGGGTAGCTGGAATCGAAAAAAAATGCATATTATGCTTTTTAGTTAAGTGTAACCAATAATTCAAATTTCATTTGAATCTCCTTAACTATGGGAAGTTTTTTTTTCAGCTATGACAACTATTAAAATTATTTAAAAAATAAGCTGAACTTAGAACCAGACCTTTGAATTTTTGCATTACAAATGATTAAAACAAGATTAAAAAAATAATTAAGTATAATCAATCATAATATCACTAAAATGTCACTATTATTGTTATAATATTAGAGAAATATTTTATGTATTATTAATATTATTTACTGAGAGTAACACATTTTTGCACTGCAAATAAATTTTAAAAACATTACATATTTTCTCTATCTTATCCTCTTCAAATATCTATTTTGTTTGTTTTATGATGTAATTAACATATTAGCACAGTAGAGTGTGTGTGTGTGGGAGAGTATTGGCTTGTAGTTTAATTGGTTAAGGGAATTCTTGATGAGAAAAACCTCTCTACCAATGTAGACTATACTTGTCCTACAATTTATCTTTTTAGAGAATTATATGGGAGGGAAGTGCAGGCCTGGGGAGAAGGGGAGTTGGACTCAGAGGTTAAGTGACTTACCTGGGCTAACATAACCAGTGAAAGGCAGGAGTCAGGAGGTAATATTTCTTGGTTGTTTTTCTTTTATTCCTTTTAAGTCATGTTTGACTTTTTGTGATCCCATTTGGGGTTTTCTTGGCAAAGATACTGGAGTGGTTTTCCATTTCCTTCTCCAGCTCATTTTCCAGATGAGGAAACTGAGAAAAACAGGGTTAAGTGACTTGCCCAAGGTCACTCAGCTAGTAAGTATCTGAGGCCAAAGTTTAACTGGAATTTTCCTGACTCCAGGTCTGGCACTCTATCTACTGCACACCTAGCTAGTATCATATATGTATGTACACACATATTATCACATATATTACATATTTTATCATATTATACATGTAGAAAACTAATAAATAAGCAAATGAATGAATGAACACATATACTGGGAGTATCTTTTTTATTGCTATTCATGATCAAAATAGTTTGGCTCTAAAGAGAGAAAGGCATTAAATGTTACACTTAAGAGTTGGGAAGAACTGGGTTTAAACTTACTAGCTGTGTGACCATGGGCAAGTCACTTAACTTTTCTGAAGTTTTGTCTTTATATGTAAAGTGGGGATATTACTACTTAAAATAACAAAATTGCATTGGACAGTACATAGGTCATAGGACTTGGAATCAGGAAGACCTAGGCCTTAGACATACTAGCTGTATGACCCTGGGTAAGTCACTTGTAAAAGAGGGAAGTTGAAATGAATGATCTCTAAGAACTCTTCAAGACTTAGATCTATGACCTGATGATTCTCTAGCTTCACAGCTGTAGTTCTGAGGCCCCAAAGAAATGCTTTGCAAACTTTAAAGTGCTACATCAATATCTCTTATTATTATCTTAGAAAACTGTGTTAGTATTTCTATATTGGGTTGGCTGCTCATGTTGAGACTCTTACAGCCACCTTGTCTCCCTTCCTTCCTTTGTATGGCGCCTTGTGAGTGTGAGAATGTCATTCCTCCCACACTGAGAGAAGTGAGATCTCTGGTATACTCCATCTGCTTACGAACCTCTGTGAGCAGAAATTCCCTACCCCCAAAAGGTTTACATAAGCCCCCTGTGAACCCAAACCACTATGTTTTGCTCGGCTCTAATAAACATAGAAAAAGTATCCGAGCATTTGAACTTTTAATAACATATTTATCCCAACACACGAGGCTACTCATCACTTGTGTATGTGTAATCCGTAATTGCAGCCAGCAGAAAACAAACAGCTCTCGATCAGAGAAGGCTCTGGATCCCACGGGGCACTAATCATCTACCAAAAATAGAGATGGTTGGGGAAAAAATAACTTATAATTGCATTGGCAATCCACTATTAAAGTGTAATTTCATGTTGTTTTCATTTTCAGCAAATAAATAATAAAAAACTGATTTGAAAAATTGCTCATAACACGCACTCAGTCAACAGCAGCCTCAACACAAAATCTAGCAAGTAAGTATATGTACATGCTTTCCTAGGTGTGTCTAAAGGAACTCCTAGAATCTTTTCTTTATAAATTCTTTGGTGCAGTGAGTGGAGAGATGGACCTGAGGTTGGAGACACCTGAATCCTACTTCAATCACTTGCTACCTGTGTGACCCTGGGTAATCTTGACCTCTCTCAACCTGTTTTCTCATGTATAAAATGATGTAAATAATAACAACTACCTCACTGAGTTCTTGTGAGAATTCAATGAAAAATAGTTATAAAGTGATTTGTAAACACAAATGTTAACTCCTTCATCTTCATCATCATGTTTTTATGATGATAGTTATTAGAGGTACCATGACACAGTAGAGATCTGGCCTTAGATCCATTAAAAATTGGTTTGCGGAGGTGGAGCCAAGAGGGCAGAGTAAAAACAGGACTTCCACAGGGCTCTGGTTCCCACCACCTCTAATACATGTAAAAAAAAAAATTACTCTAAGCACATTTTAGAGCTACAGAACCCACAGTGTGACAGAGAGAAACAAATCTCCCACTGAAGGAAGCCTGGCAGGTGGACAGGAGAGGTTTATCACACCAGGCTGGGAGTCAAGCACAGTCCCATGGGAGATGCATGATTCTGGCCCTGGGATGGCCCTGACCAACAGTGGCCTGAGCAGACTTCAGAAGAGTGAATCACCAGCATAAGTGGTGGTTTCCAGACTTCTCAACCCATAAGCACCAAAAGAAAGTAAAAGGTCAGTCAGGAACTCTGCAGGCCAGCCTCTGCCCTCAGGGCAAGAAGTGGCAGAGGCACTGCAGCAGCTGCAGCTGCTGCCATGGGGCTGCCTCCAGAGCTCCTGGCCTGCAGATCTTACAAGGACCAAGTGACCATTCAGAGGGTAATCACTCTTGTTTTGACCTGCTTGGATCTGGGTCACAGTCTTGTGCGGTGGTCCTGGGATGTGTGATCAGTGTGCCAGAGCTTGTGGGGGCTGCTGAGAGGGCACCCTCCTAAAAGCTCCAGCAGCTGTGAAAACCCCAGCAATTTGGGACATAGCTCTCTGCAATCTGGAAGCAGAGTTATACCATTGGCAAAGAGCTCAAAAGTCAAGTAATTGGCTGGCAATATGAGCAAGCAGAGGAAGCACAGAGAGACCACAGAATCCTTTTGGGGACAAAAAGGATTAAAACATGGAACAGGAGGAGGACAACAAAGTCAGAACTCCTGCATCAAGAGCTTCCAAGAAAAATATGAATTAGTTACAGACCATGGAGGAGTTTAAGAAGGATTTTGAAAGTCAAGTAAGAGAAGTGGAAGAAAAGTTGGGAAGAGAAATGAGAATGATACAAGAAAACCATGAAAAGTGAATCAACAGCCTTCTAAAGGAGACCCCCAAAAATACTGAAGAAAATAACACCTTAAAAAATAGACTAACCCAAATGAAAAAGAGGCCCAAAAAGACAATGAGGAGAAGAATGCTTTAAAAAGCTAAATTTGCCAGATGGAAAAGGAATTTCAAAAACTCACAGAAGAGAATAATTCCTTCAAAATTAGATTGGAGCAAATAGAAGCTAATGACTTTATGAGAAATCAAGATATTATAAAACAGATCCAAACAAATGAAAAAGTAGAAGGCAATGTGAAATATCTCATTGGAAAAACCACTGACCTGGAAAATAGATCCAGAAGAGATAATTTAAAAATTATTGGACTACCTGAAAGCCATGAGCCTAGACAACATCTTTCAAGAAATTATCAAGGGGCGGCTAGGTGACACAGTGAGTAGAGTGTCAGCCCTGGAGTCAGAAGGACCTGAGTTGGGATCCGGCCTCAGACACTTAACGCACACACAAATAAAAACCTAGCTGTGTGGCCTTGGGCAAGTTACTTAACCCCAATTGCCCTCCAAAAAAAAAAAGGAAAGGAAAAGAAATTATCAAGCAAAATTGTCTCGATATTCTAAAACCAGAGGGCAAAATAGAAATTGAAAGAATTCACCATTCACCTCTAGAAAAAGGTCCCAAAAGAAAACTCCTAGGAATATTATAGCCAAATTCTAGATTTCCCAGGTCAAGGAGAAAATACTGCAAGCAGTCAGGAAGAAACAATTTGAGTATTGTGGAAACACAATCAGGATAACACAAGACTTAGCAGCTTCTACATTAAGGGATTGAGTTGAATAGGAAGGGATGATATCTAAAAAAATAAAATTAAGAGGTGAGAGAGGAATATATTGGGAGAAGGATAAAGGGAGAGATAGATTAGGATAAATTATCTCATATAAAAAGAGGCAAAAGAAAACTGTTACAATGGAAGGGAAGAGCAGGAAGGTGAAAGGGAATGGGTCAACCTTACTCTCATTGAATTTGGCTTAAGAAGGGTATAACATACAAATTCAATTAGTTATATTACTCTATAGGAAAACAGGGGGGAAGAGGATAAGAGGGGGGTTGATAGAAGGGAGAGCAGATTGGGGAAGAGGGTAGTTAGAAGCAAACACTTTTGAAAACGGACAGAGTTAAAGGAGGAAATAGAATAAGTGGGGGGCGGGATAGGATGGAGGGAATTATAGTTAGTCTTTCACAGTTTAACTACTATAGAAATGTTTTGCATAACTACACATGTACAACTTATAGTGAATTGCTTATCTTCCCAGTGGGGGTGGGTGAGGAGGGAAGAAGGGAAAAATCTGGAACTCAAAGTTTTAAAAACAAATGTTTTAAAAAAAATTGCTTTTTACATGCAACTAGGAAAGAAAATATACAGGCACTGGGGTATAGAAATCCATCTTGCCCTACTAGAAGGCTGTGTGTGTGTGTGTGTGTGTGGCAGGCGGTAAAGAGGGAGGATATAAGAGAGAACAGATTGGGAGAAGGGGTATTCAGTAGGCTTGCTATTTTGGGGTGGGGTAGGGGAAAGATGGGGAGAAAAATTTGTAACTCACAATCTTGTGGAAATGAATGTTGAAAACTAAAAATAAATTGGAAAACAAAAGAATTGGTTTGATATCCCTTTCCTGACACATGTTGACTCTGTGACCCTGGGCAGTTCACTTAACATGTTGGTGTCTCCAGAAAACTATAAAAGTTGCTTATATTTAAGCTGCATTGGTAAAGAGAGTTTTGAAATTCTGGACATTATATCAATGAAATCATTATTCTAGTCTTCAACTAATTTAACATATGTCCCAAATCCTGGGAAGAGTCAACACTGTTTCTCTCCCATGTCCTAGTGTCTATATTCATGTAGAAAAAATAATATAAGTAAATGGTCAGTAACTAATTAGAGAATACAGAGCATAAAGATTGAATTTAGTATCAACAGAGTCAAATTAGGCTCCATAGCAGATATACATAATGAAAGAATCACAGTAATCAGTCAAATAAGGAACATGGGTAACAGAAAGATGATTTGGCTTTGATCAAGGAAAAATGACAAAAGGAAAGTAAAAGATGAGGGAAAGAAATTGGAGTTAGATATATTAGATCATTGGTTCCCATTTAAAGTTTTGGGCTTCAGGGAGAGGGTCGGAGGAGTTTTGCCCTAAAGCATCCTTTGTGGTGACATGCATGGTTGTAGAACATTATGAGTAGCATATTAAACCAACAGGAGTGAGCCCTAAAACAATTTTTGCTGTTGTTTAAGGGGGTTCGTGAAACAAACAAAAAATATTGGGAACCTTTGTAATGGAAGATCCAAGTTTCATCAGTGCAGATTAATGATTTTGTTTGGAATTTCAAAATACGATTAACAACAGTGTTCAAGAGTGTATAGTATCCCCTCCTTCAATGGAGCAGTGATCTTATAGGTATGGGTACATCAGCTGCCTCACACCCCTCCCCATGTTCTTGTCTTGTGTTCAATTTTTCCCAGCTTTTCCATACTTCATAGAAGATCTTAAAACTCTAGAGCCTTTTTTTGTTCTTTGAACACTGCAGGCATTACAATGTAGCACGTAGGTTGTTTTAGTACTTGGTTCCCATTTTTGCCACATAAATGGTAACCTAACTCCTTTTATAGGTTTGGTGTCCAATGGTATTCTTAATTCCACTTCTACTCAAGTCATTGATTGTAATATACTGGAGCATACTTTGACCAACCATGGATAATTCTGTTTTTCTTGCAATTACTTATAAATTTAATTCTTTAGAAATCACAGGGTTTCTTAGTTCAGAATTATGTATTTAAAAGTGAATCCTTAATGACCTTTTCTCATACAAGGTCTCTTAGACCTCACATGTAAGATTTTGTAACAGAGAAAATGATGGTTATAACTTTGTTCAATATTCTGTTAAATATTAGTATCAAATGAGGTATAAAGCAGATACATGCTCACCTAAAGCATTTAATGAAATGGAAGAATCTTTTTCCTCATGTGTCTTTAAACAATGTGCTGTATATGAGAAATGAAATAGGAGAACTAAATTTAACAGTATTGATGCATTATAGGGGCAGCTTGCTGGTGCAGTGTTTAGGAAACCAGGCCTGAAATTGGGAAGCCTCATTTTCCCAAGTTCAGATATGACATTACTAGCTGGGTAAGTCATTTTACTCTTTTTGCCTCAGTTTCCTCATCTGTACAATGAGCTGAAGAAGATAATAGCAAACGACTCCAGTATCTTTGCCAAGAAAATCCCAAATAGGATCACAAAGAGTTGGATGTGACCGAAAACAACTGAATAACAATTTACTACATGATATGTATGTATATGGTAGCATGGAATAGTGCACTTGCACCAGGGTGATAGCTATCTAAGTAGAGAAGGGAGAACACAGAGGAGAGACGTAGTGAATGCAAGTACAGACTTGAAGATGCCACTGAGGATGTGAGCCTGAGGGACTAGAGGACTGCCATTTACAGAAATAGGAAAGTTAGGGAGAGGAGAAAGGTTTGAGCAGAGAAGACAATGGGTTCTGTTCTGGACATGTTGAGTTTTCATGTCTATGAGACTTCCACTTTAAGGTGTCCAGTGATTGGTGATGTGAGACTGGAGATCAGCAGAGGGGTTACAATTGGATATGTAGCTCTGGGGATCATCTGTATAACACTGATATGATAATTTGTGTGTATATACTGTGTATGTGTGAGCAATTTCCTTTGCTTTGGTATAGTGGAAAGAGACCTTCAGTTCAAAATCTAGTGATTTACTACCCGTGTGTCATTAGACATTCTATTAAAACAGCCTCAGTTTTAGTATCTATAAGTGAAAAAGTTGGGCTAACTAGCCCCTTATGTCCCTTTCTGCTTTAAATACATGACTTTTGATATCTTTTCCTTAGTTCCCTTCCATTTCCTGGTGTTTCCTGAAACCTAGCTTTCTTCTGAAGATTCCACATTCCTTAGTACTCACTCAAAGGATGGCAGCTCCTTCTCTCATACCCTATGCCTGACATGTAGGGGCAAGAGATGAAACTGCCTTATTTCTATCCTCTCCTGCCACCATCACTCCATAGTCACCTCTTCTCTTGTAAAGTCCACTCAAGTTTGTCTAAATCCTTACTGATATCACCTACATACCTCTAGGTCACTCTCCTTCCTCCTCAATAAGTGTAGTACCTGACAGTCACTTTTTTTCCATTCTAGGAAGCTAGGCACCTAGGTGGTATAATGAATAGAGCTCTTGGCCTGCAGGCAGCAAGACCTTTAAATCTGGCCTTAGACACCTCTGAGCTGTTTGACCCTGGGTTTAACCCTTGCCTGCTTCAGTTTCCTGAATAGTAAAATTAGGGTAATAATAATACCTATCTCCCACGGTTTTTTGTGAGGATAAAAATGAGACAATATTTGTAATGTACTTAGCATAGTGCCTGGCACATAGTAGGTACTATATAAGTGTTAGCTATTAATACTATTAATATCCTTGTCCCCTCTGGAAGCTCTGGCCAGACAGTTCCTTAGCCTCTTCAACTCCCTTTACTTCTGTCTCTAACATACCTTAAATAGCCACAGAATTTATACTTTAAACCTCTCTCCCTTGCCATCCCCAGCTCAATTAAATTTGCCCCACATACCACAATACATTGGTTTGATTTGCTTTTTTAGTCTGTAGGAGATTTACTTCTGGAGAATGCTGATCTTTAAACTGGTGGAAATTTGTTATTAACTGCAGGGCATGGTGGAAAGAGTAGTGACTGTAAAGCATTGACCTTTATTGATGACTCATTAATGATCTTTGAGTGACTTTTATATCCAACTATCCATTAGGCTTAAACTCTGGGAACTAAACTGATCACCACGATATTTTTTATAAGTTTATAGGAATACATCAGTTAGCTTACAGATAGAAGTATAAATAGAGTGGGTTCCTCACTGGGCTCCTGCTGGGGGCAGTGCAACTCTAGCATTGCTGGGGACAGTGAGTGTTTTGTATAATATGTTACCTTATAAAATAGAATGGTTCAAAACTGACTTACTTAAAATAAAAGAACCTCAAGTCTATGTAAATGACTTTAAGTGTCATCTAACAACTGTAAGGTATTGTCACCTGAGTTGATTTCTTCCTTTTGCCCTCATGGGACCACTAGCACAGCAGTAAGAAAGGTGTTCCCCTTTCCTACGCCTCACCTCCTGAATCTACGATGCTTCACTGGAGAGTGTATCTGCTGGTGCCAGAGGCTGCATTTCCTGCTATAAAGCAGGTCACATTTAGAATAACCCCTTGTAAAAAGATGGGCACAGTAATACACAGCTAGTGAACCGTCTAATTGAGATGTACTAAGTTAAGAAAATGTTGATAGCACATCTGTCTCTGACCAAGGAGGTCAAAGACAGAAAGAAAGATCTCATATAAGCTAAAATATTTCTAATATCACTTTCAGGGTGCACAATAGATGCTCATCAATTAGGGAATGGCTAAACGAATTGGGCTTCATAAAGATCATGGAATTTTACTGCATTGTAAGAAATGAAGAATGGGAAAATACAGAGAAGCATAGGAAGTCTTATATAAACTGATAAAAAGTGAAATAAACAGACCCAGATAAGTATAAATAAGTAATATATATATACACAATAGCGACAATAATGTACCTAGCAAGAACAAAACAACATGAATTATATTCAATTATAATGATTAAACTTTGATGCTAAAATGCTTCCTCCTTTCTTTGTAGAGATGGGGGACAATAGGTATTGTACCTCAAATGACTTTTTGCTTTTTTTTTACCTTCTTTGTTAAAAGAGACAACTCTCATTGGCAACTAAAAGTTGTAAAAACAAAATATATCAATAAAAAGTTTAACAATAGATTAACAGCTTACTCTTTGTACACAACTAAAGTCTTTGGAAAGTGGTAGGCACATTAGCACAGACACCCAAATACACTGTACCAAAGCACACCGCAGTTGAGGATTTTTAACAGGGACTAAGCAATTTGGACTCTTGAAACGTCATACCAATTTGATTTGGTTCAGCAAACTTTTTTTTAAGTGTATATTATGTGCCAAGCATTCTGTGAGACATAGTGAATGCAAAGACATAGAAGACACCATTTCTTGATAAGGGGAGAGGGAAAGACATGAGAGAACTATTGTTCTTTTCCAGAATAAACCTTCATCCAGGAAACTTCCTAACTAATGGCACTTCCATAGAAATGGGGAATGGTCATGTATGTTTTGGGAAAGATTGTGGTTTAAAATTAAACTCATTAGGTAAATAAAGCCCTATTGATAGTGGAAAGGAAAGAACATTCAAGCAGAAGTCAGAAGACTTGGGTTCTACCATTCATCAGCCATGAAATGTTGGGCAAGTCTCAATCACTTGGAGCCTCACCTTTCTCATCAATAAAAAAGGGATGATAATAAACCTCATGTCCCATGCCAGTGAACCAGCTTCATACTTTTGGGTCATCTTAGTATTTTCACTAAGCTTCACCCTTCACCCTTCATTCTGTTGTGCAGTCCTTTCAATTTTGCCTCCAAAATACCCATCACATTTGTCCCCTCCTCTCCACTAGAATGACTACCATTCTTGTTCAGGTTCTCTGAATACTTGCCTGAAATAGGTTCCTTAATTAGGAACTTTCAGTGCTTTCAGTCTCTCTCATTTTCTATCCATCTTTACCTGGGTTTGATGATAAATTTCCCAAGGAATTATGTTATTTTCCTTCTCAAAAACCTTTTAGGTTGGCATTTAAGGTCCTTCACAATCTGATTACCTTCACCTTACCATTTTAGGTTGTGTGAGAGATAGCAAAAGGTTAAGTTTCCATAGAACTGCTAAAATTACTGAAGTATAAACTACTAATAATAACTTATGAGAAACAGTAAGGAATTAAGTTTCCGTAGAATTGCTAGACATTACTAAAGGAAGATAAAAGGAGTTAGCAGACAGCAGGTGAACTCAATCAATCAGAAAGCAGACAGTGGCCTTGAGAGACTCTCAGACCAGGATAAGGATTGATCTGGTTTAAAACAGTGAGGGGTCAATGACTGAATATTCCAAATTTACTACTGCACTTACTTAATAAACCTCTTGCATTTTATGTGACACACCCTGAATAGAATTAGAGCCTCATTAGCAGAACATGGGATGTATGATAATGTATTATGATGGGGTCATGTTTAAGAGAAATATGTAAAGGGAGTATAGGAAAATTGAAATCCTGAAGAGAATGAACCAGTCCATCCTCTGAAGGTAGTGTCCTCACCACACTAAAGATATAAAGCTTTCCTTGCTTTTGTATTCTCTGCTCCTCCTTCCTAAAAGAAGGGTGGAGTCTGCTTCTAACCCCAGAGTGTTTAGTTCCTCTGAATTTCTCCCCAATAAACTTCTTTTGATACCCAGATTTTGATATCAAATATATTTGTGTTTCTAGCAGTTGGTAATACTCTCATTCACATAGACTGTTTCAGCTCCTTGAAACTGACATGCCATCTCTTGTTTCCTAAGCACTCACTTAAGCCACTCCCATACCTGAACTGAATTTCCTTCTCAACCATCCTCTGAAAGCTTATCTTCCTTCAAGGTTGGATCTGTAATTAAGAATTTTAAACCATGAGGCAGGTTGATGAAGTTATGAGGGGGGAAGGAGGAGTTCTTCCCTTGAGTATTCCTGGAAATAGCATGGGTGGGGTTCTATAATTGTTAAAGCATTGGCTGCTGCTGGATTTGGGGTGATGAACAGGGGTCAGGGGCTAGAGATATGACTACCAGGGAGGAAGTGTATAGTAGGATTGCATTATTGGTGTTCTCTACATTTCAGCACCTACTGCCAACTCTGCTATTACTTCAGCCTAATTGTGGTGCTATTCAAGGCTGAAGTCAGGTGGCATTTATCCCCCAAAAGTCTTTCCTGATTCCCAACTCCTCCCCTCTGCCACCAGTGGTTAATGCTTTCTTACTTCTCTTACCTTTCATTACTTATGTATTTATCTATATACATGTTGTATCCTCCAATAGAACAGCCCCCTTCCTTGTCTTTGATTCATCAGCAAATAGCACAAGGCCTTGCACATAGTAGGTGATTAATAAATATTTGCTGAATCAAATTATTCTCTTCCTGCTCCTATTCACTGTAATAATAACTCATTTTTCATTGCTTTAAAGATTTACTAAGCAATTTCTCACAACAATCTACAAGGTAGCTAGTGCAAGTATTATAATTCCAATTTTACAGGTGAGAAAATTGAGACTCAAAAGACTTGTGTGGAATAACCAAAGTTTTACAAGCTAATTAGCTCACCTCTCCAGATTCCAAATCCAGGGCTTTCTCCATTACAAATTTTCTATACCCCATTGATTTTAAGAAGAGATTCTTGCCAAGTGTGGTGGCACCCACCTAAAATCCCTGCTGCTGGGGTAGGTTGAGGCTGGTGAATCACTTGAGCTCAGGAGTTGTGAGCCGAGGACAGCTGAGGCAGCTGGTGGTGCAGTGAATAGAGTTCTGGGCCTGGGGTCAGGAACACTTGAGTTTAAAACCAGCCTCAGACACTAGCTGTATGACTGAGCAACTCACTTAACGTGTTTGCTTCATTTCCTCAACTATAAAATAAGCATCATAATAGCACCTACCTCATAAAGTTATTCTGAAGATCAAATATTTCTTTAAAAAAAAACAAGCATTTAGCACAGCGAATGGCCTGCAGTAGTGCTATATATATATGCTGCTTCCTCTTCCTCCCTAAATGAAGCCTGTTGAGCATCTCCACTAAGTCTGGCACAAATATGGTGAGACCCCAGGAACAGGAAACCTATTGGAGAGGAGAACTAGACAACGACAGAAAAACAAAGTAGGTCATAGCTTTTGTGCTTGTCAATACTGGGATTAGGCCTGTGAGTGACTACTATATTTCAGGGAGGGTGATAGATAGGAAGGAAGGAAGGAAGAAAGGAAAAATCAAAAAAAGAAAAGAGAACTAGATTCTTATAACTTCAATAAAATGAACTGGTGTAGAGCTGGGTCCTGGACCTTTCAGGTTTTCAGAGAATGGCCCCAAATGTTAATCTATGATCCACTGACATAGAATTTTATTAGAAAAGTTGGAGACCAGAAAAAAAATTCAGCCTAGAAATTGGCATACAGGTGTCTTGTACTTCTAGAAACTTGTCCCTCCCTCCCCAAAGAAGGTGAACAGCTGCATTCTACACCTGCAGGAGTCTCTGGGTGGTCTTGTTGGGTAACATTTTGTATAGGGCTTTACATCAAATTAGCCTGGAGGTGAGTAAGATTTTGAATGGATAGGAATTTCACCAATCAGCAATCCAATACTAACAGCCCCACACCTGCTGCTTCTTATGGTGTGTAATGTTTCTAGTTTACTTTTTTTTTTTTAATCTTTGGGGGTTTTGTGGTTTTTAGCTTTATAATTTCTTTTCCCTGAAGCATACGCTAATGGATTTTAAAGGGGGCAAATAAATAAATAAACAAAGCCTTCTTTCCCCAGCCACACCCTCCTCTCCTACTAGAAGGCTCAGGGTTCCTTTAGCAACCTGGAAAACTCTGTTTTGTTGGAGCAGGTTTTAGTCTGTAAGAATTTCTGGGGTTTCTTTTTTTAACTCTTTGGTTTATGTCGCCCTGTGGCTGCCAAGGCTTTCTGCTTCCTACATGCTCCTAAACCCAGAATAAACTTGGATGAAAGTTGCAAGTTTCATGTCGTGTTTATCAAATCCATTGCTAGACTGCCAAGTGTTCAGACCTTGAGAATTTGATGATTTGCAGTTAACATTTCCTTGACATGCCATTTTTAGGTTACTGCACTCTAATCTCAGAAAAAGAGTGAAGAGGGATCTCTTATTTTTGCTTGGGGGAAGAAGATTTACATTTACATTGCTTATTCTAATAAATGGAGAGACAGCTTGGCATGCTGGGTAGAGAGCTGGCCTTGGAGTCAGAAAGACCTGGCTTTAAGTCCTGTCTTTGACAGTTACCAATTGTGTGACTCTGGCCAAGTCAGTTAGCCTCTCGATGCCACAAGCAACTCTTTAAGATGTTATAATTTGCATCAGAGGAGGGAATTTCCATACTAGTGAGTTCCCCCCAAATTTTAAATAACAGATCCAGAAAAACATATGTAGCAAAAATATAATAAATAGCCTTTGACCACATTATACCACTACTAGGCTTATGCCCCAAAGAGATCAGATATAAAGGAAAGGGACTTTGATGTATAAAAATATTTATAGCTTTTTAAAAAATGGTTACCAAAAATTGGAAACCAAGGGACTGTTCTCCATGGAGGAATGCTTAAACAAATTACGGTATATTAATTTAATGGAATATTATTGTGCCATATGAATTGACAAAATGAAAGTCAGTTTCCAAGGAAACTGGGAAGACTCCTATGAACTGATGCATAGTGAAGTGAGCAGAACTAGGAAAACAATTTACACAAGGACATTAACATTACGCGGGAAAACAGCTTTAAAAGATTTTAGGACTTGCTTTAAATGCAATGATAAACCAACATTCCAGAAGACTGAAGATGAAAATTTTCTGATCAACTTCTGCCAGAAGTGATGAATTTAAAATACATAGAAAAAAATACATTTTCAGGAATGACCAATAAGAGGAATTTGTTTTGATGTAATATTCACTATTCATATTTATGGTAAGAATTTTATTTTTCAGATTTTTGTTTTTGTTGTTCAATTGGTGGGGAAGGGACAATGGAAGGAGAGATTATAAATACATGTAAAATAAATAGAATGGGAAAGTGACAAATGTACAAGGGGATGTGGAAAAATTGGGACACTACTTCATTGTTGATGGAATGATGGCCTAATTCAACTATTTGGGGAAGCAATCTGGAATTATGCCCAAAGAATTATTAAACTACCCTTTGACCAAGCAATACCACTACTTGGTCTGTTTCCAAGGATAATTAGAGAAAAAGGAAAATAACCTACATGTCCTAAGATGTTTATGGGAGTTTTCTTTGTAGTGGCAAAGAACCAGAAATTGCAGGGATGCCTATCAATGGGGAATGGCTGAACAAGTTGTGGCATATGATTGTGATGGAATATTACTGTGCTATAAGAAATGATGAACTCAATGATTTTAGAAAAACATGAAAAGGCTTGCACAAAAGAATGAAGAACAAAATGAGCAGAACCAAGAGAACACTGTATATAGTAACAACAGTATTGTTTTAAGAAGGACTTTGAGTAAATAAGTTATTTTGACTATTATAGATACCCAAATTAGCTATAAAGGACATATGAAGAAAGATGCTATCTTCATCCAAAGATAGATCTGATAAATAGATGTACAGATAATTTTACACATACATATATACATTCACACAACCTTATCCAATGTGTCCAATGGAAGCCATCTCTAGGGTAGGGGGTGGGGAGGGAAGAAGGGAAAAAATAAATTTATGCGACAATTTTGTTGTATGTTTGAAAGTAATAGCAAATTGTTGTAATGGAAATGCAAATTTAAAGATCTTCCCTGCCCCTAGCTTAAATGCACCTGGAGCCTGTGGTGGGAGGCTTGTTTTTCAGGAAAGCCCACACCTTGATACTTTGTGATTGGGCAGTGGGTCCAGAAGGTTGTTACATTCTCTGAGCCAGGAGAAGGCTATATAAACCCTGAGGAGAGGCTTTGCTTTGGGGTTCACTTTTGAGAAGTGTTGTGTGATTTGACCAGATGAGACTCTGGGAAGCCGTTGTTGAGAGCCCCCCGGCTTTGAAAACCCAGATGTTGATGCTTCCCTCTCTGGTAACTGTGATTTGGTATTGATATGATGGTTGGACAGTTTGGAAGCCTGTCTGTTTGATCTGTAAGTTCTGTAACTCTGAAGTTTGGGGTGCTGACCTTTTCCCCTGAACTAGGTAATGTGTGTTTGTTTGATTAAAGTAAGCTTGTTAACCCATTCTGAATTGCTTTCCTTTTGAAAAGCAGATCTAAGAACCTATATTGGCAGCTACCCTGGGGATATTGGGGTGCTTGCTGCTACAATTGTACATAATAGATTTACAGTCTCATATGCAATCATCTTTTTTTGTACTATGTTAAGGAAGTTCTTGTTTTATTCCATAAATTAAAAATATCATTTTTAAGAAGAAAAAATAAATAAGATTTAAAAAAATATATAAATACATTAAATAGTATGAGAGGCTTTCCTGGTTCAAGTCCTTCCCTTGATATATTCTGACAAATCACTTAAACTTTCTGTGCTTTAGGTAACTCTCTAAGGTTAAATATCTCTTTAAGTTTATATATAGGCTTACAACCCACAGAGCATCTTGGACTCCTCACTCTCTGTAACTGTCCCCTCCTTGTCCCATAAAATTAGTTGCCAAATCCTGTCAATTTTACCTAGGTAACCTGTGTAGGATGAGCTCCCACCCTTCTCTGACACTGGTTCCACCCTGGTCTAGGCTTTCATCACCTCATGCCTGGACTATTGCAATAGACTTCTGATTGGTCTTATTTCTCAAGTCTTTCCCCATTCTAATCTGTCTTCCACTCACCTGTCAGATTGATTTTACTAAAGGGCTTGTCTGACTATGTTACTTCCCCCAATGTCTCTCACCCCTTAACCCCTTCAAAAAACTCCAGTGACTCCCTATAACATCTAGAATAAAATATAAAATCCTTTGTCTTTTAAAGCTTTCATATGTTGGTCTTTATATCCATCCCAGTCTTCTGCCATATTCCCTTCCACAAGTACTGTGATCTAGTGACAGTACCCTTTGTGTTTCTTGCACAAGATACCCATCTCTTTCAATTACAAGCATTTTTCAAGGGCTTTCCCCCAGAGCCTAGAACTCTCCCTCTCCATCCCTCTCTCTCTCTCTCTCTCTCTCTCTCTCTCTCTCTCTCTCTCTCTCTCTTTCTACTTCCTGGATTCTTCAACTTCCTTCAAATTTCAGTTAAAAGTCCAAGCTTCTGCAAAAAACCTTTCCTGATATAAGAGAGAACAGATTGGGGGAAGGGGTATTCAGTATTCACTATTTTGGGGTGGGGGTAGGGGAAAGATGGGGAGAAAAATTTGTAACTCAAAATCTTGTGGAAATGAATGTTGAAAACTAAAAATAAATAAATAAATTTGAAAAAAAAGAAAAAAACACTTTCTTGGTCCTCCTTTATCTTACTGTCTTCCATCTGAAATGGAAAAGACTATACATCTTCTTTGTACATAGTTGTTGGCATGTTGTTTCTCCCACTGTATTGTGAGTTCCTTGAGACATGACTTTTTTTTCCTTTTCATTATCTCTAGAGTTTAACACTGTGCCTGGCATATAGAAGGTGCTTAATAAATGCTTGCTGATAACTAGAGGTTGAAGAAAAGATACTGACCTACATTGATAAAGGAAATCTCTTCATGTGAGAGTTCTCTAAATGAAAACACAGATCTAGGCCCTATTCCTATTATATTATGTCATGGAAAAATAATACCTTATAAATCATTCTAGGATCATTGCATCTTTGGAAGTATCAGTGCGATACTTTTTTTTTTTCTGTATGAAGTGCCAAAATTATTGCCAAATTATTCTGGGAGTTTGCAAAGTCAATTTTCTCAAATCCTCTTACCCCCCCCCCCCACCTAAAGAAAACAACATTCTGGAGTGAAATATTTTTGAATCATACCCATTATACTAACATTTGATCCCTACCCCATCCTGCCTGCCCACCTGGCACAGATCTTAAGGAAGTCTCCTTAGCAGGTATTCTCTTTATCAATATAATCACCAGACTAGTCCAAAACCAACAAACAAAGAAAATTTCAGGGCCTTGAGTTAGGTACTAGAATAATTAAACAAAATGGGCAAAGGAAAACAGTTCCTTTCTTTAAGGAGTTTAGTTTGGGGGTTAGAAGATCTAAAATGATATACCAAATGAGATAATATTTGTAAAGCACTTAGAACAGTGTCTGACATACAGTAGTCACTTAATAAATGTTCCTCTCTCCACACCCTTCGGCCAGATCTAAAAAGACATATAAGGACAAAGTAATTTGAGGAAGGAGGAAGAAAGGTGGTGGAGTCAAAAAGGGATTTCTGTAGGAGATGGAATAGAGGAAGACTTAAAGGAAACTGAGAATATTATAAGCTAGAGAGAGGTAAAGAGGGAGGAGTACATCAGGTGATGGAGAGCAGTCTGCACAAAGTCAAGGAGGTAGGACGTGAAATTCTGAGTTTAGGAAGCAATAAATACACAGTGTTGACTGGAATACATGAAATGCAGGAAGGGGAAGTAAGCTAAGAGCCAGATTATAATGGGCTTTAAATGCAGAGTTTAGCAATTATTATTTTATTCTAGAAGTCATAGTTATTGTGTCATTTCAGTTGTGTCCTAGTCTTTGTGACCCCATTTGGGATTTTCTTGGCAAAAATGCTGGAATGGTTCACCACTTCCTTCTCCAGTTCATTTTATAGATGAGGACTAAGGCAAACAGGGTTAAGTGACTTACCCAGGGTCACAGAGCTAGTGTCTGGTGTTACTTCTGAACTCAAGAAGATGAGTCTTCCTGATTCCAAACCCAGTGCTCTAACCACTAAAGTACCTAGCTGCCCCCTAGAGATCATAAGAGCCCATTAAATACTTTCCATGAAGGGAATGACAAGGTCAGATAGAATCCTCTTGTGACTACAGGGATGGCTTAGCCTTAGGACATCTGCTACAAGTTAACTCCTCTGCCTCCCCCTCAATTCATATAGGAGAACATAGTTACACTTTCCCTTTTTATCTCATGGCTAAGAATCTTTTTCTTGGTTGAGGTGGGGGTGTTGTAAGCTTCTTATCAAAGAGCCACAGAGATATCTTTCGATAGAGAATTTAGCTTTAAACTCTCACCTAAAGAGAGATAATTTAGTTTAGCAGACAAAAACGATAGGACATTTGTGAAAATGGCTATACCTTCTTTAAGTTATTATATACATTTAACCCTAAATTTTGGACAATATTAGGTAGATCTGTTTTTTCTTCAGGCAAAGTCCAGTGCCTTAGACCTAATACAAGTTTCAAATAAATTGTTTCTTAATCACTTAAAATGCCCTTACCCAAGAGGGGCATTTTCCCTACTGGATGGAAATGTTTCTCTTTGCTAGCTAATTGAGTAATTAAAAGACTAGCATAATTATAGTTTGGGGTTTACTTTTATTTTTAGTTTAGTTATTTTTTTTAAAGACTGATCACTTTTTGCAGTACATCTCATCTCTATCCATAATTGCATAATTTACACTCCTGCTAAAGGTTGACTTTCTAACTAAGCAGGACTCAAGTCACAGAGAATGGCTGCTTAACATCTCAAAGAATTGGAAATCAGATTCCCCTCAGGAAGAAGGAAACTTTTATTCTTTACAAAATGGTGAACCAATTGCCTTCTGTGCCTCCAAATCTCCTTCTCAGCAAGGGGGTAGCCTGATGAAGCATCAGCAAAATGTCAGCTCCTACTGAGAGAGCCTCCAGCCTGATTCACGGCTACAGTCACAGATATATTGAGATAGCAACAGGTATTTCTAAAGTCATCCTGTGATAAGTAAATATTTATTTAACTCTCAGGGACATCATAAAGTGATCATCCGAGTTTAGTGGCGCTGGAGCAACCCAAATTACTGCTAGCTTCTATTTATCGACAGTTTTGTTAATATAGATTCATTAGGCCACCAGAATCAGGCTTCGCTTGAAAAAAAAAATTACTAACATTATTAGCAACACAGAAACATGCTGTATGGTGTGAGATTTTGAGAGTCAGAAAGATCTTGGGTTCAGGCCCTGCTTCTGACACATACTGGCCATTTCCAAACTGTGTACTTTGGTCACCCTCCTTCTCCCCGTGCCCCTGAAGACCAGATATTAAGATATAAATATATCTTAGATATAAAGGCCTGGAATCCTGGCCTTTTTCCTTTATCTTGCCTGGAAACACTTCTCAGCCATTTCCAAACCAAACTAGGTATGGGTATACCCCTTCCCTTGCCTAATTGCAACCCTAATTCCCCTTTACATATAGTCTTCCCTCCTTAGAATGTCAGCTTCTAGAGGGAAGTATCTTGTTTCTGTATTTATCCTCTGAGAGTAGAACAGTGTATCTAACACACCATAAGCACTGAATAAATGGTTTTCCACTGATTTATTCACTTATTATGTAACCCTGAGCATCATTTAACTTTTCTATGCCTCAGGAAACTCTTTAAATTGTAAATGAGTTACCAGAACTGCCTTGCTGGGAAGGAGTTGTCCGCCCAGGAAGATGAATTCATGTTCACACACCCCCTCTTATAAAAGAAAAAAAATTCATTAGTAGTAGTAGTGTTCCTTCTTTTGTTATATTGGTGATGAACCTAGTAATGAACCCATTTTTAGTTTTGGTTTTTGTAGAAGAATATATCACTGGGCCTATAATGGAAGCTATTCCATCTGTGTTGGCCCTGCCAAAACCTGTACCTCAATGTATAACCTTTAAGAATTCAGCAAAATTTCTAAGTCATGATGAGCCATCATAGTATGACTTTAGTGGACATTGCTATTTAATATCTTAATATAATTGCTCTATGATTGCATTTTGATTTTAATCTATAACCTTAAAGCCAAAAATTATCCTATGAAAATGTTAGGAAATATGTTAAACAAATTAATGACCACAGGTTTGTTTAGTATATTACCAGCAGTGAAGATTCTATACTTCACTGACTAATCTCTGAATCCTCTAACTAAAAAACAGTATTGTCCCACCCCAAAGTAAGCAGAGGGAGGGGAAAAAAGAACCACATTAACATTTTTTTTAATACGAACTGAAAACTTAGCCCAGTACTCCTCCTTACCTTTCATTTCTAGTTCATATTTTCAAATGTGTACTTTTAACTTTCTTCATATTCATAATCATTTCTTGAAATTTAAAGACTTTATTATTTTCATATGCCTACATAAATGTGCCTATTCCTAGCATACTTTTTTTCAGATATTTCAAATTCTAATATTTTAGAGCCTCTGCCTTGTTTCTGAACTGATGGCTCTCTCTTCACATTTAAATTGTATCTTTTTTATTCTGAACGTACCCAACTTATTATTGTCACAAGCCATTTTTTCCCTGAGATTTCAACACATTTGTAAGAAGAAACTAAAGATTGAAAGAACTTAACTAATCAATTCATTAATCAAGGCTGTCCACTTCACATTTTATGGAGATGAATTAGCATGCTCCTCTGGGGATGAAAAATCATCTGTTTTTTAAAAGCTAATATTAATATGAAAAAATAAAAAATTCTTTTGTGACTGATTTTTTTATCTAGCTGCACCCCAGCTTTAAAGGAGTTTTCAGGGCTAACCATTAATTACTAATTTATATTTTTTAAATGAATCCCTTAACCTCTTTTGAAGTCTTTCTGACAACTTTCTAATATCTTCCTTTTTTTTTTTTTTTAGTTAAAGCATGCATCCTTCCCATCAGTTCTGTCCCTTACCACAGTAACTCAAAGGGCTATAAACACTATGGTTACTTAAAGAAACCACAATTTTTTATGGTTTTCTGGGGAGGGGACATGAACATGGAAATGAATGATGCACAGCAGTGGCATTTCAAATAAAAATGGGGGCCACTAATTAATACACAAGAATCTCTGTGAGCTGCATATTGAGTTAGTTTTAAAATGTATTATTACCTATGTTTTTATTTATTTTATTAAATAATTCCTAATTACATTTTAATCTAGTTCAGGGCACACTTGGAAGTTCATGAGCTGTATGTACAACATCAGCCCACATACATATAGGTCTGACCGTCCCTAGAGATGTCTTTTCCACACTACTTGGTATTTATTCTCTCTATATATTTATTCCATACTTTATATATGCATATATGTAATTATCTCCATTAGTATCAAAGTTCCTTAAGGGTAAGGATTGTTGCCTTTTTTGTATCTGTATGCCTAACACCTAACATAATTTGGAACATGGCAGTCACTTAATGAATCCTTCTGATTGCTAGGCTGTACTCCTAGCTCTTTTCCACAGGACCCTGTCTACCATGTCGTAGAAACTTTTCCACCCTGAAAGCTTGTTCCTCCTCTGTGCTATTTTTTAAATTGGTAATACCTCCATGCTCTGAAGTTTCTTGGTCTAATTAATTGTTTTCTCTCAGAACCTTCATTTTAAGTAGGAGGTTCATGCCAGCCAGGTCTCCATTTCTCTCCAGGCTGCACTGTTGACTCATTTGTATGGGACTTTGTCTGCCATGCCACAGAAAACTTCATCCCACTTCCATGTTTTGAAAGTCTAAAAAGGATAGGAAGGGACAGATTTTAAAGAGCTTTAAATGACAGTTTATATTTCATGCTAGAGGTAATAAGGAACCATTTAGTGTTTATTGGATGGGGAAAGGTGTGTGGCATTGTCAGACCTGATCTTTAAGAAAAATCTCTTTAACAGGAATGTTGAAGATGAATTGCCAAACTATTGCAATAGTATAGGCAGGGGTGCTGAGGTCCTGTGCTAGAGATGTAACTATGAGTGGAAAGAAGAGCAAGTGTAAGAAATGTGCTGGAAGAAGAAAGTATGTGATTTGGTGACTGATATACTGTGTGAGCAAGAACGAGAAGTCAAGGATAATATCAAGACTGTAAACCTGGGTGAATAGAAGGATGGTGGTGCTTTAGATGAGGAAGTTCAGAGGAGGGGTCAGTTTGAAGGGAAACATAAGGACATTTTGAATTTGGAATATCTGTGGGAAATTTGTGAGTTTGAAATGCCCAGTAGACATTTATTTGGTGATTTATCAATCAGCTAATTTTTAGATATTGGTCCTAGTTCTGCCTTCTGATATAAGATGAGTGCTATTTTGTTTGTTCTGTTTTAAAGTCATAGTTAATATCTTCTCTAAGTTTTCTTTAGGATAAATTTATGTTCTTTAATCCCTGTATGATTCTACTTTTAATCAACAATCAGTACTTATTTATTGAGCATTTACTTTATAGTAGGAACTGTGTTAGGTGCTGGGATACAAGTGCAAAGAATGAAACAATCTACCCCTTCATCATGCTGGTCACCTTCATCTAAATCAGGGGTGGGGAACCTACAGCCTCAATGCCACATGTGGCCTTCTAGGTCCTTAGGTGCAGACTTTTAGCGGAATTCAAGTTTTACAGAACAAATCCTTTTATTAAGGAGATTTGTTTGTAAGTTTGGATTCAGGCAAAGGGCCACACTTGAGGACCTAAAGGACATGTGACCTCAAGGCCACAGGATACCCCCCCCCCCCCCATTTAGATACTCCTAATTTCCTTAAAAAGTAACTTGGGGGGAGGGGGGAGGGAATTGCAGGAAAATGCAATTAGGAAGTCTTATGGTTGCCTAGTTAAAAGTAGTTATTCACAGGAAAGAAAACAAATAATCAGACTCCTCTAGAAATTTCAGGGTATGACAGGAAGATTTAGGCTATAATCTGGGGTATCTGGGAAAGTAACTGCTGCCACAGTACCCAGAGTGTTTAGATGTTGAAAACTGCCTTAGGCCTTTGGACTTGGTTTTTTTCTGGAGGTGGTAGTGACCTTACAATACATAATGTCAGAGGTGGGAGAGCTTTTAGAACAGATAATGTCAGAGCTAGAAAAGAGAATATAATATGTTGAAGCCCAAACAGACTTTGCAACATAGAATGTTAACCCTAATAAGAACTTGAAGGTATAAATTATTAACGTTAGAAATAGTCTTAAGGTGTAAAATTTTAGAACTGCAAAAGAATCAAAAGATCATCTAGTCCAAGGGTGTGAAATATTCCATATACTCTCAGACTCAGTTCATATGTTACCTAGTTAACTATAGATAGACTATAGATGTAGATGTCTATATACATATATAAGATACACATATGTGTATGTAAATAGATGGGTGTATGTACAGATATTACATATGTAGTTCATAAAACTAAAAAAATTCACTCCAAATATGATTTGGCCACTACAGATTATAGTGGGACTCTTACATGCCATGATCTCCAATGAAGCTTGATTCCATAAAGTACAAAATTGTTACTTGATCCATGAGTGGCTATATGTTATTGATACCCATTAACTATGTTAGCTATTTGTCTATTGCATTATTTATTTCAATTAACTTGCTATGAAGGGATATAATTACTCCTTTGTTTCCAAACTTTTATGTTAAAACTAGATATGTAATTAACTATTATTTCTACTTTTTTTTTTTTGCTTTTTTTTTGGAGGGCAATTGGGGTTAAGTAACTTGCCCAAGGTCACATGGCTAGGTTTTTTGTTTATGGGTGCTTTAAGTGTATGAGGCCGAGGCCGGATCCGAACTCAGGTCCTTCTGACTCCAGGGCTGACGCTCTACTCACTGCGCCACCTAGCCGCCCCTCTACTTTTTTTAAGTAGGGTTTTGTATACGGTTGTATTTCATACTTCTGGGACCCAAGGGTTCTTTTTTCCATATATCAAATATGTCTATTTATTTGTATACAAAAAATGCATAATATATTTAATTAATTTTATCTACATGTGTATAAATTATAGATCGATAAAGTGATTGTTAATTTATTAGTTCAACAAAACAACACTGACAGCTTATCCTATACTAGGTATTCTTTTTACTCTGGTAATATAAATCTTCATATTTTCCAAAACATTTAGGGTTATGAATGAACATGCAAACTTAAAGCTAAATTCAGCTCTGGGGGGAAAATAAGCTCCTTATGTAAACATCTGGGAATAGAACTTAATGATGTACTTGCAAGTCTAAGGTCTAGCAGAAGTATGGATGTTGGAACTAGAAGTTGAACTCCTAGCTTCAGAAAACAATGGCAAAGGGAACTAGTTCACAAACAAAGGTATATCTGACATTGTCCAGAATATAAATACATACTTAAGATCTTTTTTATATAACTCAATAAAATTCTTTAATGACCCCCTAAAAGTATCCTTTCCCTCTGTTTTGAAGCTTATCAGAGTTGTATTTCTTACCTCTTTTTCTATATATATATGTGTTCATAAACCTATACCCCAAATAAGAATTTCCTTCTCACTTTAGGCATGTTGTTCATTCTACCCATAGAGTTATGGTACTCTTTATACTCACTAGGTAACGATGTGAGAGGATAGAAAGTTTTAATTTATTTTCTTTTTCTTTTTAGCAAGCTACTTCATAAGTCATCAATGGCCAGTCTTGGCACAATCAAATATTTGATTTGATTCCTAAAGATCAATAGACATAACAAACTATATGTGGCTTGAATATAAGAGAAGACATTATTTCTCCCAAGTGATCATAGGACTTGCCCAGGAACTCACAACTTGCAAGAAGAGCTCTGCTGGGATGAAATCAGAATAATTTTAATTAGCTTGACTATATAGCAGTAGCTGTTAGCCACAGAAAACCACAAAAATCAGAAAGGATATTTCCTAAGCTCTAACCTATCTATGCTATAGAGAAATCCAGGATAATACTAAAAGCTATGTAAAATACAAGAAGAGTGAAATGTACTTACATCATTGTTAAGTAACTTTATAGTAGGAACTGTGTTAGGTGCTGGGATATAAGTGCAAAGAATGAAACAATCTGCCCCTTCATCATGCTGGTCATCTTCATCTAAATCAAGGGTGGGGAGCCTGCAGTCTCAATGCCACATGTGGCCTTCTAGGTCCTTAGGTGCAGCCTTTTAACCAAATTCAAGGTTTATAGAACAAATATTTTTATTAAGGGGATTTGTCTGTAAAGTTTGGATTCAGGCAAAGTTAGTCCTTCAATTCCCTGTCAAGAGGTAGGTAGTATATTTTAACTTTAGTCCTCTGGAATCTTGGTTGGTCATTATGCTGATAAGAGTTCAGTATAATAGTATTCCAACACATTTATTTAGCATAACTTGTTTATCCACTCCTTAATATATGGGTATCCTCCTCAGATTCTTATTCTTTGCCACCTCAAAATAGAGTAATTAATATTTTTGTACATGACTAATCCCTCCTTTAATCCATCCTGCCTCTAATTTCCCACTCCTACCTTTCCCCTTTTCCTTCTCTTTCATTATTGAGTGAGATGTATTTCTGTACTCAATTATGTGTATGTTTCTTTATTCCTTCTTTTGACGAATTCAAATGAAAGGACATATATTCATATATTAGTTCCTCCTACTCTCATTGTTTGTATATATGTCTACTTGTGCACCCTCATTATGTGAGATAATTTTACCTAACTTTCTTGTCCCCTTCCCTCTACCTGTGTATTCCTTTCTCTATCTTCCTGTTCTTTTCTTAAGAGCCATCAAGATATTAGAGATCCACTACCATGCTTTGTCTAATTAGATGCCCTGAAGATAATAGGGATGGCAGAATACACATTTATATCTCTCAGTATTTAAATGTTTGCATATTACCCTTGTTTTATTCTTTATAACTATTCATATCTACCTTTTAATATTTCTTTTACTATTCCCAAGAACAGACTCCAAAATCTGAAATAGTTTTCAAAAGAAATTTATTAGGTTGTTTGATAGAAGAGGGTGAGCTGGAAAGGAGGTGTGGCTCTCTCTCTCCTATCCAGGCTCTGGAAGATTTATATTAAAGAGGATTTAGACAAGGGTAGTCACATGTGAACCCCACATTCACAGTTGAGCAATGTGCCTAGAGGACAACTTGACAAAAGCACAAGGGAACTCCAAACACAAGTTGAGTGTATCCATCCCAAGACCTGGGTTTGGTGTAACCCAAAACTAGAATGATTTGGGTGGATCTAGGACTTGGGGAAACCCAAAATACCTTGTAATCATCTTCAGAATTCTTTGAGAGTTACTGAGGTCAGGTGCCATCCTGGGTGCAGCAACATAAGGTTGGATTTAAAATAGTATGATAATTTTCTGAACAATATAATAAATTCTTTTCCTCACACTCTTCCTTCCTATGTTTATAAGAATTCAAAATTTCCATGTAGTTCTGGTTTTTTCATTATAAATGCTTAGAAGTCCTCTATTTCATTAATAATCCACTTTTCATTCTTACAGCATTATATCCAGTTTTGCTGGGTAAGTTACTCTTGGCTTTAAACTCATCTTTTAAATCCTTCTGGAATATAGTATGCCAAGTTCTCTGCTCCTTTTTAGTACTTGCTGCTAAATCATGTGTAATCCTGACTGTTGCTTCTTGGTGCTTGAATTCTCACTTTCTTTCCTGTTTGTAGTATTTAAATTCATCTAAAAGCTCTGGATTTTGGCCAGGATATTCCTGGGAGTTTTCATTTTGAGGTTTCTTTCAGAAGGTGATCAGTGGATTCTATTTCTACTTTTCCCTCTGGTCCTTTTTGTTGAAATATGATGTCTAGGTTTGTTTTTTTGGTCATGATCAGCTAGTTCACCTATTTGTAAATATTTTCTCCTTGATCTGTTTTCTATGTCAGCTGTTTTTTTCTGTGAGATACTTTACATTTTCTTTTTTTTTTTAAAGCCTTTTGACTTTATTTTTTAATACTTCTTGTTGCCTCATAGAGTCATTGGTTTCTCTTGGTTCCATTCAAATTTTCAGTGAGTTTGTTGTTTAGGCAAGGCTTGGTACTTCTTGTGCCAAGCAATTAATTCCCTTTCCAAGTCTTTCTTCTATAACTCACATTTCTTTTCCAATTTTTCAAGTACTTTTACTCCATTTATTAAAAATTTTTTAAACTTTTTTTTAAGCTATTGCTTTACCTTTTCCAGGAATCTTACTTGAGTTTGTGGCCAAGCTGTGTTTTTCTCTGCTTGCAAGTGTTTTGGAGTCATTCTCTTCTATTGTATCTACTGCTTGCATCTTGTATGTCCCTTGCAACATATGATAGGATTCTTCTCTCCATCCCTCTCCCCACCCAGCCTACTTCCTGAGTTTGAATTTGATGTTAAAGATAGGCTATACAGCACTTCTGAGGGGAAGATGGGTCTGGTCCTGTTGCTGCTTTCTTGAAGTAGTTGTTCCAGTACCTCAGGGCCAAGCTGGGTTCCTGAAAACTTTCAGTGCACTAAAAGTGATCTGATCCAGGGCAAAGTCTGATTGTTTCTCCCCTGGTCTGAGTTTGACAAGTTCTTGACTTGGTTTGAGTCTGAGAAAGAGCAAACTGTTGCTGGACTTTGCCCCATCATACAAATGGAAAGTTTTGTTGGTTCAGATTAGCTAAATTATTAGCTTCCCTTAGTTCTGGAATTCTAATCCTATTTATTCCTCTTCAGCCTGGGCTAGATGTTATAAGAAAGACTGCTTTATGCCTTAGGTCAGAACCACCCAACTGATCATAGACAAATAATTCACTGTCCCTTTTTCTGGACTCAGGATTCTATCTGTTAGGAAGAATTTGTGAAGAAGAGCTCATCACATTGCTTCCTATTGTTCTGACATTTTGGTTCTAACCCGGATCACATTCTCTTTGGATCTACTACTCAGGCTAAAAGTTCATTCCTTGCTCTCCCTTCCCCTATAATTCTATCCTCCAATTAGAATGTAAATCCCTTAAGGGTAGAGGTTACTTCATTTTGTATTTGTGTTCCCAGCAATTAGCACAATTTCTGGCATGTAAGAAGTTCTTTAAAAATAATTTTCATGTATTTATTTACTTATCCATTTGTTCGACTTATCAAATTTGAAGGCTGTAAGAGAATGACAGAAATCATTGAGAATATTCCATTATTTTGTGGTAGGGTTATACTTAAATTGAATGATGGGTATTAAGATAGGTACAATTTCTAGGAGTAATTAATTAGGTGGTAGTGCCGCCATATTGTCTCCTGTTCAGGCAATATCTGGAACATTTTGTTCGGTGCTGGGCAAATTAATTAGAAAAGACATTAATAAGATGGAGACTATATAGAGCAAAGGTATCAAACATGGGCCATACATGGCCTACAACACTTCCTAGTAATCTTAATCAGATTAAAATGTATTGAGGAAATATTTAATTAAATAAAAATACAATAAAACATAGATGATATTACATTTTAAAACTAATGTGTGGCCTGCTGGGATCCTTATGTATCGATTAGTGGCATCCCCTTTCTATTTGAGTTTGACAATACTGATTTAGAGTTGGGAAATGGGGATGATATGGGGCCTGAATTTTGTGCAATTTGGGCATTTATTGAAGGAACTGATCTTGTTTAACTTGGGGAACAGAAGATTCAGGATAAGAATGACAGCTGATTTCAAGTATTTGAAAGATAGGTAGAAGAGGGATTAAACTTGTTTGACCTTTCTATCCCCAAATCTGCCCCCCCCCAATCATACACACAAATAGGGCAGAATAATAGAATAGTCTAACAAATAATATATAACATTATGATATATACATTGTAATATTATGATATATTATTGTTATTATATATAAGAAATAATAATAATAGAATAAGGTAATGAATAGAGATTGCAAAGAGACAAATGCAGGTTTTATGGAAGGAAGAACAGTTAGGAAAAGGTGGAATGGACTCTATGGAATGATAGTGGATTCCCTCTAAGAGGAATCTTCAAGCAAAGCTTGGATTACCACTTTTTGGGTATGTTGTAGAAAGTTTTTTGTTTGTTGGTTTTTGGTTATGAGTTAGAGTAGATGGCCATGAATCTTTTCCACTTCTGAAATGCCATAATTTGGTAATCTAGGGTAACTTAAATTTGTTCCAAGAAAAATTGGTATAACAGTCTCTGAATGTTGCACATCCTCCTCTAGACACCAACTGTACTCTGGAGAGGATTCCAAGAACCATTACCCTTCCCCCTTCCTTCTCCACAGAACCAACTGTCCAAGAGAAGCACTAGATCTAACACTAATTAAACAACAGGTGGCATCACTGGGGCCCACTGAATATCATAGAAAGTGATCTCCCTGGAGCCACCATCTGCGATACCCACCTATAATGACCGGAATGAGGATAGAAGAGTTCTGTTTCTCCAAATCAAAGACTGACCTCGTTATTAGGCATAGATTATTAATAACAGCTTATTATCTTTCTTTTGCTTGCAATTGGCAATCTTGTCTCATCCCCCCACCGGAACCTGTCCTACCCCACTAAATCTGTTTTCTGTCACAGAGCAATCTTCTGAAAAATTCAAATTCAGAGCACCTGGTACATACAGTCACTGAGTATGCCCCACTACCAAGCAACGATATGTTGGATGCATATTTTTTCCTGGTAGCATTGTTGGACATCATTAAAATACTGAGGACATAGCATAACTGAACATTTATTGTTTACCTCCTTTTATCCTTTGCTCCGAACTGTCCTTTTACTTCAATGCGTGAGGTGTTGGGGATTTAATGAATGCGAGACCTTATGTCAGAAAAAGCAGCATCCATGTCCCACCTCAGTCACTTGCAAGCTGTGAGTTCCTGGGCGAGTCCTGCGACCACTTGGGAGAAATAACGTCTGTAGCGTGTACTTTTAGAAGGTTGTTGTGAGAATCAAATGAGATAATATTAGTAAAGTGTTTGCAAAATAACCGGAGAGTTAGGTGGCATAGCCGATAGAGGAAACTGGATAGAGCCTAGAGGCAGGAAAAACTGAGTTCAAATCCAGCTTCAGACACTTATTGGCTGTGTCATCCTGGATCAGTCACATAACTGTTTGCCTCAGTTCTTTATCTGTAAAATAAACTGGCAAACTTGTCTAGTATCTTTGCCAAGAAAACCCCAAATGGAGTCACAAAGAGTTGGACCAGACTGAAACGACTGAATGACAACAACATAATGGTTGTTTGTTATTTTTACTATGTTAAATAATATGTATTTACCAGTTGTTATACATTACAGTTGTTATTTCTCTGTGACTTTTGTAATATAATATGATGAATAGAATAATAATATAATGTGGTAAAGGGGAAATAATACTGTCTTAAGTCAGAGGACCTAATGGGGAATGGATACAGATTAGATAGACTCTCAGGTCTATGGCCTTAAGATTCAGTGATCCAAATGACTGGCTATATTTTCAACTTATTTATTCATCAAATATATATTAAAGGCTTACTATGTATAAGGCATGGTACTAGGTGTTGGGGCTGTAAAGATAATAAAGAAACACTCCCTGCCATAAGGTACTGAACATTTTGATGGGGATGAAGGGAAGGAGGTACAGGACTACAGAAAGATGTAAAAACAAGACAATCTGAGAAGGGAAAGAATGCTAAATGGCAGAAAGTTACAAACTCTTCTCCCATGTAAGATGATTTTTCCTGAATTTATAAAATATGAATGACTATATAAAAATCTAGTCATTTTGATCCATTTACCCAATATGTTATCATAAATGATCAGTCATGAAGTGGGCAAGCATAGGAGTTTTGGGGACAATAAATATAACTCATTTATAATATGCTTAAGTTGTTATGAAATGTTTGCCACATGATAATCCTTGGAGACTGGTAATGAGAATATTACTTAGACTCATTTTATAGAGATGGACGCCAAACCAAAAAGAAGCAAAGAAACTTGCTGATGATCACATAATAATAAGTGTCAGAATCAGGATGCAAAATCGGGTCACATGACTCCAACTGTAACACACTGTACATAGAGAGTCAGTTATTGAATTAGGTCAACAGTCTGCTTATTATTCAAATGCATCTACCAAATTGTTGCCTGCTTATCTGTACATACATTTTTTTTCCCTTTTGGAGGGCAATTGGGGTTAAGTAACTTGCCCAAGGTCACACGGCTAGGTTTTTATTTGTGTGTGCGTTAAATGTCTGAGGCCAGATCGGAACTCAGGTCCTTCTGACTCCAGGGCCGATGTTCTACTAAGTACACTGTGCCACCTAGCCGCCCCTGTACATACATTTTTAATGTTATTGACTTGATGGTAATATAATGCTTTTTGGTAAAATGAATTTTGTTTACATATAGTGATTTTCACTAATTTGTACCTTAAACTAAGGCTCTGCATACACAAGAGCAAACCTAGAGAAGAAAGATGAAAACTTCCATTGTTGGGGAGTGACAGGTGGCTTATTTCAATGGCCCCATCAAACTGGATGAATTAAGAATTGACCAAATTAAATTAATTATTTCCTCCATCTCCTTATTTTCTTGCCATTCAGTCAGTTTCTACTGATTTTCATCTAGTCTAAGGTTCTGTTGTACCATCAAATGAGCTTGAATTTTCTATTGATGGAACACTTAAAAGTTGTGTTTTGTGAAATTTGGTTTCTAAATTTATGCCTACTACTGCCTCAATCCACCATTAGTCGTTCAAACCTATAATAATAATATAGTACTTTTTTCTGTACCTGTTATTTCATAATTATAGGGAATTTTTAGTGAGGAGACTTTCACCAGTGGAAGTCAACAATTTCTGTGAATTTTTTTGGTGGTAGAAAATTAGCCTGAGGGCATTGAGATGGCTACACAGGGTCAAACAGCCAATAAGTATCAGAGGTAAGTGTAGACCCCAGGCATTCCTGATAACAAAGCCAGTTTTCTATCCACAATCAATCTGCTTCTTGTAATGATTCCAATGTACTTATTAATCAGAAACTTAAGAATCATCCTTTTTACTTGGATTAAGATATGTCTGTTAGAAAATTAAACTAAAAGGAAATCTGTGACTCATTCGCAAACTGAAATGTTGATGAAATATAATTTTGATAGAAATACTGTCTTAAATTTACATTTTGGTACTTTGATGGGTCTGTGATCTCATTGATCTTGGTTCTTATGCCAACAGTACACATTAGAGTCCCTTTATTCATGTACAATTCTTATTCATATAAGTCTATAAGCATTGTTAAGCATTTACTATGTCCCACATTTTATGCTTCAGCAATCTTGCGTGATTGTTCATCTAAACTGATTGGACCTTGCTCTTGATCTCTTGACAGTATATGGCCACCATAGGATATGGAAGCTATCCAATAATCATTAAGAATTTTTTTTAAAAGCTATTTTATAGTTTTAAGGGACTTTGGAAAGTTCAACTCTTAGTTAAAACATATGAAGGCTATCTATAATATCCCAGATAAATGGTTACTATCTGCTTCTCTGGATATAATATTGGTTCAGGCCATTAGTAAAAAAAAATATGCAAAGAAGTATATGTGTATATGTGTGTGTATATATGCATATGAGAGGTATGTGTGCATATATGCTTTATATATGTGTATATGTATTGTATACACACACATATATAAAATTTCCAATAAAATAGGAGCCTTTTTCCCTGTGACCATGAGAAATATAAAAATTTGGAGGCACTGGCCACAACTTTAAAAAAGTTTAACCAAGCTTTCTTGTGATATTTCCCATTCCAGTGGATTATTTGAATCTTTTATTTCTTTTTCACCATTTGGTTGACCATATTTGGGATATTTCATTGTTATTCAGCACCTCTACCAAAGCACAGGGGAAAAAAATCTATGTGTATATATTATATATGTCAGTTGTTGCTTAAACAATATTGATCAATAGGGATTGAAACCTGCAATTTGGTAGATGTATGTAGCCATGGTTAAAAAAAAAAAACAACTGACTAGTTAAGAGGGTTCAAAATATGGAAAGTTTAAAGGACAATATCCTATTTTATTATAAGCAAATATCTAACACTTCTGATTAAAATGAATAATAACTCACAAGGTTATCATGAAAGGTATGCTTTATAAACCTTAAAAGCAACATATATAAACATGAATTATGATAACAAACATGGAATAAAATTCTTTTAAAAAACATGTTCAAACTTATTGAAGGAAGAATTCACTAATCATTATCTATCTACATATTGCTTTCCATTTAAGATGAAGCCGATGTGTGCATAGAAGTAAAGAGCAGTTCCAAAGCTTTTTTCTTTTTGTCTTCCATGGCATTAAATTCATAGTTAGCTCATAGACTCATAGAACTTAATCTGTTTCCTTTCTGTCATTCTTCTCTTTTATAATTTGTTTTACCATGAAGAGGCCTAAGAAGCCTGTTAAAATACAATGCCAGGAGAAAAGAGGATTGGAGAAGAAATCCAATAATTAAGCCACTTTGCCTGGCAAGTGTCCCGTTAGAAGGTAATAGCCCTGGAACATAAGTTGTTTGAGACATTTGATTATTATAAACTTGAATTTAATAGAAGCTGCCCGAACACCCTCAGTTGATCAGTACATGTTAACCTGGTAAAAACATTGTTTCTTTCAGAGATCAAAATGGCGTTTTTATATTAGTCTTTTATTACTTTAGAGGTAATATTTGCACTTAAGTTTAAAAGAGACAAGTTACTATTGTCCTTTCTGAGTTCAGCATTAATTTATATTTTAGTCATTCGTATGCTTTTATTTTTCTGTTGCTATCTATGCATAATTAATTACATATAAGCTTGTTGAATGATGATAGTGAATAATGGAATGATAATGGAATTACACAAGCCTTGAGCCTATACATTGTTCCTCTGTCCCATCTCTCCTCCACACCACCACCCATACGTAGATGACTGGCTGGGGCAGACAGTTATATTGCTCAGTTTCTAATCAAGTCACCTTTTACAAATGATAGAAATTTTAACCCTGCTTTTGGGGGGAGATGCCATTGATATGTCTTCAGACTTTCCCTTACCTCCCACAGAACAGACAGTTTGCTCTTCAAAAGTTTGTTTGGAAATGAAACCAAATTCTATGTTTCCTCTACAGATGGCTGACCTCTTTCAGTTGGTGGCTGCATTACTCATTTAAACAATTATACAGGTCAGAATAGTGTAATCTAAATTATTTAGTCTCTGGGTGTTTTTCAGACACTAGTGACAGTTCGAGATGTCCCAGCTGCTGCTTGTACCTGGATTTGAACTCCACACATGATAACAGAGCTTTAGGTCAAATTTCAGAGCCCATCAATTGATTCTGCCTACTAACTTGACTGCCATAGTACCTTACCACGATCCTGAGAGAATTCTTAAGAGACGTATGAAAAAGCAGGAACCTGAAGACTCAGTCTTTTCAGAGCTAATGTTAAAAATGTTTGTGATTTAAAATAATAATAAATTATAATATTAAAACCCACCTAAATAGTCCTTTCTTGTAAAACATAACTTACAAATGCTTCTCTTTTTTTTTTTTGTTTGTCCCCCACAGGGTGCAATCCAAGTCTACCAAATAGACTAGCAAAATATTATGATAACCTTTTCCATCCTAATTTGTACTGGAGGCTGAGTGTGTGCTAGGATCAACATTAATTACTGTATAACATTTCAGCTGTGTGGTTCATGGAAATGTCAGGGAGTTAGCTGAAGGGGACCCAAGGTCTTAGAGACAACAGGGGGGCAGGGGCTACGGCACACGTGTTCCATGTGGGTGATAGGAATTTACAAAAATTCAACCCTGGACTGAGATGGCAAAGCCGAGCAACTCCAGTCAAAGTTGGGTTGCTTCAACAATATCCCATGAACAATGCTATATCTTCCCGTTCTATGCTACCACCTTCAGATACTTTATTTTTTTAATTAATAAAGTCTAAGTTCCAACAGTTAGCATAACATCTTATAATAACACTTCTCCATAATGAGGGATCTAGTTTGTTAAAGTTAATATATCAGTTTGAATTAATGAATTTTAAATTTAGATTCCCTTTGCAGCTTGAATCCAAACTAATTACAGGTTTTAAATTGTCACTAGTAGGAGCTCAGCCAGGGCATATTTCCTCTCTTCTTAAGTTGCACTCTGAGAATTCATGAATCAATTTTTTTCTGGGTCATGACTTTGCCCCACAAGGAGCAGAGAAAACCCTTCAGTGTGAAGAAAAATGCAATGGCAGGGATCCCAGGTTGGGCAGAATTTGTACGTAAAAGCAAGGGGAAGTAAATGACAGGGGGAATTTCTAGTGCTATGAGAAAGAAAACCTTTTCTGTTAAAAACACACACACACACACACACAACAAAAACCTCACCACGGATATAATCCAAACGGTAATGAATTTAGGAAATACTTTTAAGCCCAGCAGTATCCACTTCTGTTCCTGTAATTTTGAAGTGCTGAATGGTTTAGGAAAGGGACTGCTTTTTGCAAGCCTTTTTTTTAAACAGCAGAGGTCACCTTAGTACAATCCTCTTCAAGAGGAAAAAAAAAGGCATTCTTCTCAGTGGTGATAAATTAAGTACTTTTAAACTATCAGCAACCCTTATGTCATTGAAATTCAAAAAATCAGACAAATTGTTACTTGGCCTTTTATTAACAAAAAAATGTTTAATGAAATGAATTTGTTTCGATTTAAATGACAATTTCCAAATCACATGACTCTTTAAAAGACAAGTATGAGAATAATATGAAGTTACCTAAATATCCAGAGGGTTAGTTCTATTGTCCATTTGCAATTTGCTTAACAGTATTCTCTGTTAGACTTAATATTGGAGAAACATCCAATAAAGAAACTCAACTAGTTTGGGTCACTAAGCCCATTTTCAAAAGCTAATTATATGTAGGAAAATATATATTGCTAAAGAAAAATAGCTGGTAACATGTCTGATCAAATATAAAATCTCACAAAAAAGCAAATAAAATATACCTTGCTACTTTGGCCAATTAACCTAAAACATATCAAGTTGTAGATGCTAATGGTATGCCTACATTTTCACATTTTTAACATTGCTACCTTTTCTCCGTATTGCAAATAAAGTCACCTTGGAAACCACTACTAAGAAAAACTTCATTAGACACCAAAAGAGCAAAAGCCAGAAATTAGTAAATAGATTTAATAAACTGCATCACTTCAAAATTTTACTGTAGAATGATTCTCTTGATTCAAGATGCATTAGAAAAAAATATAAATGAAATATTAGCATTTGGTAATATTGTCAAGTCTTTTAATGCGGTATCCTTTTCACTTTCTATGCTCATTATATATGATGAATCAACCAACAAGCATTTATTAAATACTTACTATAGGCCATAATTGTGCACAAATCATATCTGCATTGCATATGACAATTTGTCATTTAAATATTCAAGAGAATAGAAACTATTTTTGAGTACAATAAAATACATTCATATATATGTGTATATATATATATATATATATATACATATATATATATATATCCTTCCTACCTTCCCAGTTAAGTTATTGGCCCGCCCCAAACAGGAATATTTGTAGTCATTTAGGAGGTTTTGGGGGAAATTATTAGAAATAAAAGTGCCCAGGGCATTGTTAAATGCTATTTTAGTTTTTAATCACTTTATTAGATTTCTTGCTTGAGTGACTTGCACAGAAAACATTTTATCTATTTTGTTTTCCTCTGATTACCAACTGTGTTAGACACAAAAGTCAACTTGAAACTAGCTTACAGTTTAAAGACAGGTTTAATAACAGGTGAACACTGAAAAATATGCAAACAAAATGGCAGACATGAATGACTTCATTTAAGGCATAATTGCTTCTCATCAACCCAAGAAATCATGCAGAAACAGTCCCTGTTTTACCCAGCCAGGAAGAGCCTGGAGGAATCACTCAGGCAGAGACACTAAATGGAAGGTCCATTCCTGGGTCTGAGCCAGACAGCCTCTCCATACACAGATCCAAGCTTAAAGACAATAGTCCTTAGAATCACAGTTCATCATAACAGATAATTACATAGCAAGTAAGACAATAAGGTTTTTGGCCTCTGAATATATAGCCTAATTGTGGGCTATGGCGTTCTGCCTGGAAGGCATACAGCACCACCCTCTGCAAAAGTCTTATTGTGGTGGGAATGGTGCCGTGGTGGTGGACAAGGGTTTTGACTATCTTGTGAGTTCTATATGTTGTATTTTTTTCTTTTCAAGAGGTTGTGTCATTGGGATTTTTATTAATTACAAAGAACTGAAATGTTTCCAAATGGCTATCAACATATTCACCTGAAAGGTACTTTAAGAGGAAATGCCCTTTTCAACCTGCCAAATAACTTTTTAGTTTATCAAAAGATAACACCATGTTTTAAAAAAAGAAATCCCAAAAACTTGCATTCAAATCTGGCCCACCAAATATTCAATAAGCTACAAATCATAACTTGATTTCCCAATTTTGAAAAGTGAACAAGAATTCTAATAGGTCTAGAATGTATTTATTTATAAATCAGGAATACCATAGACCCATGTTATCAATACCTCAAACCTAGAGTAAGTCAATATTTAATTTGTGTGTATGTATATATCATCCATGCGTACTGTTCTGCCTATCCTCTCTTCCCTTTCTTGTCCTCCCCATACATATTTGGGGATATATATGCGTGTATCCATATGAATTCCTACATATACATCACAAATACAGAGAGGGTGAGAGAGAGTGCTTGCTTACTTAAAACTGCATTAAGACTTTTGGGACACCTCATATGTTATAGGGACCCCTGCATTAATATGATGCATAAATAAATATTATCTCAGTGTGTATTTGGATATGCAGTATATGTGGATCAAATGTATTAATATATAATGCAGTTTATAAACTCTAAAGTGCTATTTAAATGCTAGGTACATACACACATATAATACATATATGTAATCTGAAACTTTTTTAAAAATTTATTATCAAACTCTACATTTTAATCATTCCAGGAACTTGACTAATTTCAATGAAAGTTATGCTGGGGTTGTATGCTATGCTGGGAACAATTATGAAATACAGAATATATATTATTAGACACATACATATAGAATGCTGGTTTATTCTAGGTTGGTGCTATTGAAGCATATGTTTGTATTAACCCCAGTTCTTAAATAAATTCAGTTTCAGAACCTGTTTGAATTCTTGTTTAGAAGAAAACTAGAAGAACAAGTTAATATATAGTTTTATTGTCAGCTAATAGTTACAAGCATACATATTACATATATGGTGCATTTATATGTTTCTGTTAAAATGTTCCCAGAAAAAAACCTCAGGTTTGTTTCTGTTTTTGGTTTTTTCTTTTTCTGATTTGAATTTGGTCTTTGACCTTTTTTTTTTTTTACCCTTTACCTCTATCAGTTCTTCCATTGTCTGTCTGTCTGTCTATCTTCTGGAAAGAGCAAAGGTGTCATTCTGCAAGTACACTTGCAAGTGTCAGTACCTGTCAGGGTAGCAAGGGGGTGCTGAGACTCAAGAGCACTGACCTCCTCCTCTCTGCACCTTCCCCCAAGCCTCAAACAAATCCTTTCTCTGTGCAATTTGCACTGCCAGCCAATTAACTTGAAGTTGAGTTTTGACTCAAACCAGTGACCCTTCGATCGCCAGAGCTGGCCGCTACATCTGGTATCATTGGATCATTCCTCAAGTTAACAGAAAATAAACTCCACCATTGTTTTCTTTTATTGCTACTGCTGCTGCCTCCCTCCCTCCATCTCTCTCTCTCTCTCTCTCTCTCTCTCTCTCTCTCTCTCTCTCTCTCTCAAGCTGATGTTTTTCAGGCTTACTGAGGGCAGGATTATTCCTGGAGCTTTTTCTGCATGTTATTTATATGTTTTTCCCTCCTTGGGAAAAGGAGTCTAGAGGACAACCATTTTTATTGAACAAAGTTTGCAGTTCATTAAAGGCTTTCTTGCTCCCATGTGCTAGTGATGACCATGACATCATACACCCTGAGGGCTGTGCTAGCAAAAGAGAAAAGGAGGTGAAATCCACAAAAAAATAAAAGGGTTTTCCTGACTTGAATCCACAAAATGTGTTTGGTTATTAGTGATTTTTTTTTTCTGGTGGATCACAACAAATTTGCACTAAGTCTCGCCAGTACAATCAGAGGCAGAGCATATGCTGCCTTGGGAGGCACAAAGCCCCCACTCAGACTCAGAGAAATGCTCTCAAAATGTAGCCCGGGACCCCCTGGACTTGCTTAAATAAAACAATGGTTTCCGAAGGCTGGTCGATTTATTTCGAAGGGAGGTTTTAAGATGCTATTGAGCTTCGGCTGAGTCTGCTCGAGCTAAGCCATTTTCATTTCATTGACTTGTCATGTTTCTTACTTTGAAAAGGTTCCCGAGAAAAGAAAGAAGGGGAAGGAATTTCTTTGGGAGATAAGGTGAGCTAAGGTACAAAAAGAAAAGAACACAGAGAGGTCCCAAACAGCATGTTTGCCCTTTTCTGCCTCACTATTCCTTTTCCATTATAGGAATGCAGCAAATATTGGCTACTATTGGGGTTTTTATGTTCAAAAATATATATGTAATCTATATCTATGTGCACATGTACATATTATATGTGCACTATATATGTATATATGAATTTCTGCAGGTTTGCACATACTACATACGGAGTTATAATACAGGTTCCAGGTGTACGGTTGACTTTATATGTCTACAAAGGACTTTTCTTGAGTATTGATTGCCTTCGGGCTTTACACTTAGCTCCTGAGCACTTGCTTCATTTTGCCCTTCCATGAGTGTACATTTGTGGCCATTGCCTTTTCTTAGGCTATAAAGTGAATTCCCCATTTACAAACTCTCTAAGTTTTGTGGTGTGTGGGGGGAGGGAGGGAAACAACCACTGAGTGGCACCAATCCCATTGTTATTATAGCAATAATTTTTAATGTTGTCTCCTACTCTGTTGTTTTTTTTCTTTTTCATTTTCCAATGCATGTATCAAAGAGCTAAGTGATGTTCAATATCCTCGATTGAAAGTTGCTATGGTTTAATGCATTTCGGGTGATAAAACACGACTAAGCGGCGTCATATTAAAATGTAAAAACTATGTATGCATGCCACAGCCTCTGCCTTCTCGGAGTTGGGTTGTTCGAATGTTTTTCTGACTTCTAAATCACACATTTGCTCAAACGAGCTCTGCTAGATATCAGTTTGCGCACAGGCACAATGTGTCTCAGTCAGACTCATAAAACAGAGAGCTGAACTCTACTTTGACTTTTGACATCAACAATCTGACTTCAATATTTCTCCACCAAAAGAGACTTCTGACTCTGCGCTGTTTCAGCATGATGGATAGCTTTTCAGCTGTTGACAGCTCCAAATGTAATAAATGCAATCCTCAAGCATTAGGGGCTGCATCTCTGTATGGCTTAAGTTTGAAGCGGCTTGATTCATAATGCCACAAGGACCATGTGAAGCACTGCCCCACTTCTCCAGTCCTGCAAAATCTTTGTGCAAAAATCTTATCAGAAAGGTGGCCAGAGAGTCACATTTTGGGGCTCGACATTTTTTTAATTGCTTGCACTTTAATTTTGCTTCCCCTGGAAACACTTGCAGACAGACATACATCTTCATTTGAGCTCTGTTTGACTCCTCTGATCGGCTGGGGTTTCAATGTCATTGCTTCACAATAATTTAATGTCATATATAATGGCATCAAATTGGGGAAAGCCCTAAAAGCTGCCAATCCAAAGTGATCTGAGTGTTCCTGAGCAGAAGCCTACATAAGCCTGACTTGTTTGTGCCAACATTATTCATCACATTCTGTGTCTAACTGGGCTAGTGTTCTCCTGCTCTTTCATTTTCAAATCCGTTTTCAGGCATACACTGTAGCTGCTTAATCAGTGTGTTTTCTATACTACAATTAGCAAAATGGCTGAATGTATGTATTTGTAATAAATGGGGGAAAAGTATTAAAATAATGTTTCCCTAGCTGTTATCTAAACATTTCACCATCCCGTTCTTTGACTTGGTTGGTGTTTAAACAATTCGTGTTCTGTTTGCCGCTAAAAGAGGCGAGTTGGACCACATGCACGATTCAACATTTGTTCTAGATTTTCGTTAAACAGCATTACAGAGAGCTAACCACCATTAGTGGAATCTTATTTGAAAGGATTCCCCAATGCTGATCACAATAGATAGATACACACACACACACACATATCTATATATAAATCACACACACATATACATGTATTCACATATATACACACATATATACATATATAATATCTCCTTGGGAAGAGTTTTATTTTATAGCTAATTAAAAGTTTCTGAAGATGCTGTAGGGGTTTTTTTCTTGGTGCAAATTAAAATTAATTAGAGTTATTAAGGAGCCATGAAAAGAAGGATTTGAGAAATAGTGAGAAATATTATTTAAACCCTAATGGAATTCAGTGAAACCCACAGGTCTATTACAAGCCCCTGATTTGCCAGGATCACTGCAGGGAATCTAACATTAATAAGCACACTGGTAATTAAATCATTTGTTACTTTGTCTGTAATGTTGTAATGTTTCACTGATACTCTGTCAGAGCTCTTTGTGCAGATCAGAGCTAATCAAAGGTAATCAATTTTCAGCATTTGAGAAATCTGTAAATGATTATACATTCATCAGATCATTTAGTGGAGTGCAAGGAGAGTGCAATGCAATTAATCTTCCTGCATGAGGAGGAATTACCACCACAGAATTCAACAGTTATAATTAATTTCATTGTCTTGCTGTGAATTTTGATTGCTTTTCTTTGGACTGTATAGTACAAATGATGATTCATTGCAAAGTATTTGCAAAGCAAACACACCAGTGTGCTATGCAAATTAAAGGAGCTGTATAACAGATAGGTTTCAAACTTCCTATTTACTCGGGGTTGTTGAGTACTAATTTGCCAAATAATAATTGCTTGTTAACTTTATACACTCTTCCCTTGAATATCAAGATTGGTAACCAATATAAATAGAAAGCACGTGCTATTTCCTATCTCATGGTATGTATGCAAAATACTAGTTAGCACTTAAACTTGCATGCTTAACTAAATAACATAATTTGAGCATTAAAAAATGCTCAAAAAGTATTTACCACTGAGATCACTTGCTATTTATTTTACTTACAGAAAATAGACTGTAGCAGTAAATTGCATTTAGAAATGATTTTCTTACAAGTGTTTTGCTTTCTCTATTGATAACTACATTATTGTAAATAAAGGCATATACGAACCAACCATTCCTTTCGTTTACTGTTTTTAAACGATGAGCAATTTTGAAAGTTCTGAAAATCTGTAATTTAGTAATGAGCTGTGGAACATTTATGTAGAACATAAAAGAGTAGTAATCATTTTAAGGCATCTTCCCCCATCACATCTACTTACATAAAATAGTTTTCTGTTCCTCTAAATGTGTACTCATTGAAATAGAGGCCTATGCAGGGATGAGATAAAGGGCCATATTATATTTATTGGCCATCCAAAATGATTAAATTTTAAACTAAAGATCTGGTAAAAACCAAAGAGTATCTGTAGGTATAATGTAACCATCAACAAATAATTCTAATAAACTCTCCTTGAAACTGCCAAGTACTAGAAATGATTAAAATGTGGGTTATATCTGTCCTTTACTTCAAATACTTTAGTGAGATCCAAACCTCTAATGTTTTCCCCTGCCTTATTGCAATAGTCAAACCAAACCTAACTCCCAGCAGAAAAAGAGAGAACATATTTTTTTCCCCTTGAGGTAGAATTAAATAAGTCATATTCCTGAAGTCTTGATTGAACCTAAGTCTTCAAAGAAAGGCAAGGCTATTTTGTAGACTGATCTTTTACAGTCTTACAGACCACGAATGTGTTTTAATTGACCCAAATCCTTATTGGCTTGAACCAAGTTTGATGGCACTTCAGGCAGACCTAGATTGACCCCAAAAACCTGATGGGCTTTTACTGTTTAACTAAATTAGCCTACTCCCGAAGCAGTATGTAGTTAAACTGTCACCATATCAATATCACCATTAAAAGTTCATGTTGATAAAAATAGATTTATTATAGATTTGTGGGGACATGGAAAAGTGAAAGCAATATTAACAAATAAATGTAAACGTAGGTTTTTGAAAAAAAAGTTGAAATTGCTTAAATATTTGATAATCCTTGAAACATTTAGAGGCAGCCTGGTACTGGATTTACAATCAGAGGATCTAGGTTTGATTCCCAACTCTATCATTTACCTGTGACTGTATGACCTTGGGCACTTTATTTTACCATTCAGTTTCCTCCTATTCTAAAAGTGGTTTAGAATAGATAAGCCCTAAAGGTCCCTTCCACTTTTATACCTATGATTCTATGATGCCCTGGAAAACAAAGAGGTCTAATCATAAATAACCCCTCCAAACACCCTCTGCCATGCTAAGATGAACCCATATCTTTTATGGGATGGCAGCTTTTGTACTACACAAGGTGTTTTCAAAGCATTTTAAAGGAGAAGATTAAGAATGGTCTATTTCGCTGCCAAGATTTTAAAAAAAGAAAGAAAAATAAAAGAAAGCAAGCAATAATGGGCAAACAGTTGGATGATATCAAGGCTTCCATATGCTTATACAAGCTTGTCCAATATAGGAATCAAGTGGGCGCCTGATTCTAAATTTTGACAAAAGCCAGATATTAAACGGTCTTTAAGAGCAAAAATGTATTACATTTGAATAACCTCAAGTGGATTTCTGACTTTTCTTTCTTTTTTCTCTTATAATAATAGCCTCTTGTCTTTGATGATTTCTTTTCTTAAAATTCTCGCATTATTCTAACCTTCCTAACTTACCCTACTTTTCAGTTATGATTCATGAGTAGATTCCTGAAGTGTTATCTGGTACAGTGTACCTCTCTCTCTATCTCTGTCTACAGAGGAAGGAAACACATATTTATTAAGTGCCTATTATGTACCAGGTACTGTGATAAGTGTTTTACAAACATTACCTCACTTGATCCTCACAATAACCCTGGGAGGTAAGTGCTATTATTTTTCCCTGTTTTACAGTTGAGCAATCTGAGAGAGACAGAGAGGTTAAATGAAGTCTCAGAGTCACACAGCTGGGTAAGTGCCTGAGGCTAGATTTGAACTCAGGGAACTCTGGTATTCCTAACTCTAAACCCAGTAACCTAGCTGTAGTAGACAGAAAGTTGGACTTAGAGCCAGAAAGGGCTGAAGTCCCATCTCTGACATATGGGCGTCATTTAATCTTTCATACCCTTAGCAAATCCTTAAGGCTTCAAGTTGTAGTGAAGAGGTCGGCCTACATAAGTAGAGGGAATTTCTTTGCCTAGTAGTTTTCTACCCCAATAAAATCACAGATCTAAGTCTATCCACCTTTTTCTCTCTCTCTATGTCCTTAGATATTGCCTCTATTCAAGCTCTTCAGAAAAACCTGGGAAGGCTTCCATGAACTGATGCAGAACCAGAATAATCTACATAGTAACGGCAATATTGTAAAGATAATCAACCCTGAAACACTTAGTAACTGATCATTACAATGGTTCACCACCATTTTGAAGGACTCATGATATAAAAATTATCCATTTCCACATAGAGAAGTAATGGACTCAGAGTACAGATTGAAATATATTTTTTCTTGCTTTTTTCCCTCCAGAACATGGCTAATGTGGAAATATGTTTTACATGACCTCATCTGTATAATGGGTATTTTATTTCTTCCCTTCTTAATGGGTGGGGGAGGTGTAGAAGGGAAAAGAGAATTTGGAACTTAGAATGAATTAGAATTTAAAAATTAAAAAAAAAATGACTTAATAGGATCACAGACTGTTACAGGAATTGGAATAGATATTATAGTCCATCTATCCCAATTCCTCATTTTACAGATAAGAAAAGTGAATCCCAAAGAAATTAAGTGATTTATCCATGTCAGTGACAGAGATCAACTCTAGTTTCTTGACTCTAAGTTCAGTACATACAGAAGCTGTTTGGACCCTTCTAACTAACATCTATTTTTCAGTTATTTGGTAAGGCTCTATGATGTAAAAGATGAAATGGAGGAAGAAATAGAGGATACTGAAACTGAATACAAAAGAGAAATGGAAATCTAAGACAACAGAATAGGTTACAAGAAAAGAAAATGGACATTTCTGTGTATTGTGAGAAAGTTCTATAAAAAAGAAAGGGAGAGCCACAACTCTTACACTGTGCCTTCTATACCCATAGCAATTTAATTACCTTTGACTTCAATGGTAAATTAACAAGAATAAATAATAATTAATTTATAGAATAGAAAAATCCCACAACTCAAAGTTAGTGAGAACAATAGAATCATAGGCATGAACAAGTAAGAGTAAAAATTTAAAGACAGTATGGCATGAGAGAATGAATCCTGGAACAAGAGACAAAACAACCTAGGGTGGCTAGGTGGCGCAGTGAATAGAGTGCCGGCCCTGGAGTCAGATGGGCCTGAGTTCGGATCTGGCCTCAGACACTTAACACACACAAACAAAAACCTAGCCGTGTAACCGTGTAACCCCAATTGCCCTCCAAAAAGAAAAAAAAAAAGAGACAAAACAACCTGATTGAATATCAGGTTTACCACCTACTATTTGTGTGAATTTGCACTGGTCAAGTTATTTAACTTCTCTGAAAACTTAGTATTTTTAATATGTAAAATGGAGATAAACATATGCATTTCCTATCTTACAGGATTACTGTCATGATGAAATGAGATAAACATAAAGTCAGTGTAGTGGAGCTGAAAGAGTGTTGAATTTGGAATTAGAAGAACTGTCTGTGCTATTTACTGCCAGTTTGACTTGGGCAAGTCATTTACCCTCTGTGGATCTCTGTTTCCTCCTATGTAAAATGCAAGATTTGTACTAAAACTTCTTGGATGTTCCTTCCAACTTTAGGTCTATAATCCTATGTATCCATGTTCCTATGACCAGGGTTCAGATCCTGACTCTGTTCCATAGCAAACCATTTCAACTCTTTGTATTCAATTTCCATATCTATAAAATGAGTTGAAATAGATGACCCTTAGGTTTCCTTCCAGTTCTAAGGCTAGGGTCTTATGATACTATGAAACTATGTAAAATGTTTGTAATTGTTGTTATGTATTATGTATTAAATATTATGTATTAAAAATAACTGTGATTACCTCCTTCCTTCTACCTTCTTTCCTCTCCTCCCCTGAAATGTGTCTTTTCTTCCTCTCTATTTTCCTTGTGTCTTCTCAAGCTTCCATAATTCTTTTACCTTTAGCATGTGTCCTATAATTCCAATATATTATTGCTCTATTGTTTCAAGTCTCTTTTAGAAATTACTGCCTACTTTTCCATGTTCCCAAGAACTAGTTTTTTTTTTTTTTCTGAAAGAAACAGAAATATTTGACTAACAATACTACTCACTTGGTTTTGTTTGGGCTGTATATCTTTAATGTATATGGCTTAGAAATATATGTATTTAAAATTATTTTTATATTAAACAAGAAAGTTTCAAGTTTAGGATTTTGAACTTCATTCCTGATGTTTTACATCCTCCCTAATAGATTATCTTGTGTCAGATGCTCATGGATGTTTGAAGTTATGACCAGGCAATTTGAAATGTTTAATCAAAGTCAAATATCAAAGTGTGATTCAAATATTGTAGAACATACCTGAAAGTAATTCTGAATCCATAAAGGAAATATCTCAATTATCATCTTCACCTTAAGATTCTTAGAACTGGATAAAAAAAAATCTTGGCAGGCAGAGCTAAGATGGTAGTGTAAAAGCATGGACTTGCTTGAGCTCTCCCCCAAACCTCTCTAAAAAAAAAAATCTTGGTTGGCTCTTTTCTAGAATCTTTTCCCATGAAATGAGAGGAAAAGGGATTCAACTTTTAAAATAATCACATCAAGTTAAATAAAATCAGAACACAGATAGAAGACCTGAAAAATCTGGTGTTTCTGTAGTTTTAATGACAACAAAAATTAAGAGATAGTATTTTGAATAATCATATTTATAATTTAACTGGACATTTGGCAGGACTTGGTGTATCATTTGGTACTTGATACCTTTGGCATATCATCACGTGCAAAAATTCAGTGTAGCTTTGTTATAGGTTAATGAATCTTTCCATTGTAATTTTTAGCAGTATGAAGAATGTTTGCATCCCATGGTAATCTCAATGGTGTTGGGACAGACTCAACTTCTTGTTGAGTTCTATTTTTAGGAAAAGGTTTAATTTGCTTATGGGGAAACAAAGATCCTCTTCATTCTTATTGAATAACATAAAAGCAACAACTACTATGTCACATACAGTAGTAAAAGGGAGATGTACTGTATGTTTTTTTAGGTTTTTGCCAATGTTTTTCAGTGTTTAAAACTCCCTACGTTCCATGGCTTTTCTTTTCCCACAAGACGGAAAGTATCATACGTCATCTATTTGGCTTAAAGGAGATGAAAAAGTAAAGAAAAGAAAACTTGATAGGCTCTTGCAATATCATAATTTATGTGAAACATGAAAAAAACATGCATATATAACACCTTTCCTGTCTGGCTTCATCTGTATTCATTTGTTGTCAAAACAGGTTTCCATATTTAACTTCTTTTTTTTTTTTGATTATGCCTTTTTCTTTATTTCATGGAATGATATGTTATTATCTCTGAAGTGTAGATTTCTGCCAAGTTCTATGCACTTCAGTGGTAAGAGTATTGCCCACAACTCTGGGAATCTTTGTTGAAGCTGTAGAAATAAAATGAATAGTATAAAAGCTTGATGGCATCTGTGGATAGGAAACTCATTAAAGGCCCCAGCCCTCTGTTTTATTTCTAACCACATTTTCCCTGTGGGATTTCAATGTCTTGCAGGATGAAACCAGCAGGACTCGTTACTCACAAAACAATGTTTAGAGTCCTATTGGTGCTGGAATGCTTCTGCCAGTCAGGTAAAGAACCTAGGCCTTTATCCCCTTGGGGACAATGCCGGCCAGCTCAGAAACTGCTTGCAAAAGTCATGCCTTTGAATGTAACTGCAGGTGTTGCTCCTCAAAGACTGTTGGTTGGTACCCTCCTATGCAACGCACAATGGGAGAATAGAAAATTCACTTTGGGATTCAAACAAAGTCTAAGAGAAATTGAAATAATAGGAACACAATTTTGAAACTTCCTTGGTTTTTCCCACGAACCAGGGACCATGACTAATACCCTGAGGGCAAAAAACATCCCCTCTGTCTTTAAGGCATGTATACAATTCAATGTCCCAGATAAATAAATCTCCTGACCTCAGCCATTTTTGAAGCTAAGGTTCATTTAGAAGGAAAGACTTAAAATAAAGAATCAGAGCCATGATGGAATAAAAGATAACATTATCCACTTAGAAGTGATCAATAGCTGATAATGTATAGAAATAGGAAATAAAACTCCTGGGGAATTTTTTTCCCCAGAAGAAATCACTGATTTAACCTGCTTCCATAAATCAGATTAATATGAGTCTGAGTGGATAACCCTCCCTTGACTCTCTTTGGCCATGTGGCTGGTGGCATTTTGGAAATAGTCTTCGAACTTAAAAAAAAAAAATCCTGCAAGAATACTAAGGACCTTGCCATTGTGGAAATCAAAGTGATTCAATCACTTAAGCTAGTACTATAGGCTTGTCAAGTGGAATTGCTTTTACCGATTTGCTGAATAACTCATCCATAATGGCTGGAAATTTCAGCCATTTTGTTAAAACATCCAAGGCAGGAGAGATTAGTGAGCGTCACAGAATAGCATATGTATAATCAAAGAAGTTTAGGCCATGTCTGCACAGTGAAGTACCATTTAAAAAATCCCAGGCTCCAGTAATTACTTTATGGAAAACAATGAGAGCTATCTAAAAAATGAAGTGTGGCATGCACTTAGCTAACTGATGAGACTTCAATAACATTGAAGCTGGGCAGAATCATTTTCCTAAACAAAGCCGCCATCTACATAGTTTTTCTTTAGCAATAAGAAGGGCACATAAGATTTGACTGGAGGTAATTCATAAGACAGAAAGATCCAGCAACACAATAGAGATAGAAAGTTAAACAGGGGGGAAGTGCTCAGTTGTTGAGGAATTCACTTCAACTAGATTCCTACTAATAATAATGGGCTAAACTGATGAAAAGTAAATGGATTGCAAAAACAGGAAACCAGTAAGCTTCTCCCCCTTTTAAAATAAGTTTTGTTCTTTTTTTTTCTTTTGCAATAGAATAGCTGATGTTATTTGTAAATGGATTTCTTGCAATTTGTAGACTTCCCAAATTGAATTTAAAAAAAAAATTCAGTCTTAATTTTGAAATAAGGAGCTGAGAACACGTTGGCATTTGAAATCTTGCCCTTCAGGCAGGCCTACTCTGTTTTTTCTGAAGGTACTCCAAAGTAACTCCCACAGCCTCCAGAACAAATGCACACTTTGAATGTCAACTGCACCTCTCATTTTCTATGCAGAAAATGTCTGGAATATTACACTTGATTTTGTATAGTCGGAGGCTGAAAGAAGCTCTTCCTAGAACAAAGGTTCTGTTCACCACCTAGGCCTTGAGTTCTGTCTTTCTTTTGATATATTGAGCTTGTGTACTACATGGCATTCAATAGAGTAAAAATATGTTTCTCAGGGAGTCATCTCCAGCTTGAATTTAAATTCATCTGCTTGTTACCTTGTTTAAACAATAAAAAGGGAAAATATTCACCAGGAAAGATGTTTAAATACCAGGATATAAACAATGATGTCACCTTCTAATTTGGATGAAATATTAATGGAATGAAAAACAGATGAATATCAGAATACATTATGGATACAGTCATGCAACAGAAGGGTATTCCCCAACAAAAGAAACATGGTAAGAACCGTTTAATAGATAATACCCCTTATTCCTACAATTGTTAATATGTAGAAAACATAATACAAAAATTTTTATAGTGTCCTTGTCCTTGTCTCAAATGTCTGTGAATTTATATGCTCATTTAGGTATCGTGTACAATGTCATCTCTCATCCTAAGACTGATCCCATGAAGTAGGATGTCCATGGCCCCTTTGTATAGATTGGAAAGCCTCACTAATTCTGACTGAAATTTCACTGTGTGCAGAATCTTTGACAGAGGTCTGTGGTTTTATCGGGAAGATGATTTCATGACTCTTGGCCCAGAATTCTTGACGATAGATACATAATTAGCACAGAGCATACAAGACTTTGTCCCATGGGATCAACATTAGGGAGGGGCCACACTTCTTCTGGACTGTCATCCCTGTACTGTATAGCACAATCACCATTCTTTCCTTGCCCCAGAAAGCCTATGTTACCATAGCCATGACACTCCTCTACCAGGGCTTACCTTTCTTATCTTTTTCTTTTTTCTTTTTGGAGGGCAAGGGTTAAGTGACTTGCCCAAGGTCACACAACTAGTTTTTGTGTTAAGTGTCTGAGGTCAGGTCCTCCTGACTCCAGGGTGCTTTATTCATTGTGTCACCTAGCGGCCCCAGGGCTTACCTTTCTTACAGCTTTCTGCCTTCCTTCATGTTTACTTATTCCTGGGGTCTGGTGGATTTGGAAATATCAAGCATGCCCTCAGGAATATCAGCTGCCTTCTCTAGGGGACGGGTGGTACCCTTTGCCTGCAGAATTGTAATCTAAATAGACTCTCTTTTTGGTTACTACAGTGTCTCATCTCCTTCAGCTGAATTTGCTCCAGGTGAAAGAATTCCCAACTCCAATTCAGCAATCTGCTGCACACTTTGTCTCTAGAAAGTTCACTTTCATATTAAGAATTTGAATGCCTCCTTAAAATACTCATAAAGTCAGCCAGTAGTCATTTATTAAATGCCTACTTTGTGCCAGGAATTATGCCAAGGTTCAATATAAGAGGAAAAAAACAAATCCAAATCCTGTATATTGAGATTCTTCATAGTAAAATCAGGACTTGACTGTCTGTATCTCTTTTCCTAAAACTTGCTGCTAGCCTCTGCACCTCATTTAACTATTTTTTTGAAATCTTGGTTGGACAACAGTAGGTCTCACCCCAAATTATGTCTTTAGTGAATGAAGCAAATTAGGAAATAAAGAAAATAAATAAGGCTTTTCTTATTCCATTTGCCTCACTTTTCCTTCATTCTTTTCCCCATTCCTAAGCTCTTTCTTGATCTCCATAAAAGCATTCTTCCTTTTGGCTTAATTATAATTACATCTGGAAGAGTGTTAAATATCTTTATATGAAAAAAAAAAAACCCTTCCTCTGCCCATTCTTATTCTGAGGTCTAGCTGTGCCTAAGAGAATATATTTAATCTTATAACTGGGAGGAGATCCCAGCCATGTCTAAAGTCAAAACAAAATAAAACAAAAATAGCACAGAAAAAAAATCCAACAGGTTTTTAAAGTATCCTGAACTTATATGCAGAAATGAATTTTCCCATCAAAGCTATTACATTGTGAGGCTATGTATTTATTTTAATGACAGTTCCTTTCTAAAGACATTTTTAGATGTTTTTCCCCTTGGAGTTGTTTTTGAAGTTTGGGTTCAAAAGCACCCAAAAAAAATGTCTCTTACCATTTTATAGTCATACCTTTTTTACTGTACCCAGGGAAGACATTTCTAATATTCTACAGACTTGTATCCTGCTCACCTCTACATGGTTGTGTATGTGTGTGGGGGGGGGGGAGGGGGAGAAGCAGGGAATTTAAGAAGATTAAATTAATTTAACCTAAATTAAAATATCAAATTAAATTAGAACAAAACATTTTCCCTGAACATAAAAGTCATGGAAAAAGGCAATGAAAATGATGCTGCAATTTGCTTTTCTTATGTCCTAGGAAATTCTGGAAAGAAAAGTCAGACACTGAGCTAGCCCAGCGAAATAAAAAGGTGAAGGCCAAGCTGTTCGAGAATGTTTCAGCTGAATGTTAGTTCCTTGAGTCCAAGGATTTTTTGGGGGGGAGTGGTGGGGCATGTGTGTGTGAGTGTGTGGGTATGTATGTATGTGGGGGGTATGTGTTTCTCTCTGTATCCCTACGGCCTGGCACGCTATTTGCTATGTTAGATATTTACTGCTGAAGAAGTACCATCTGATCACTTAAAGAGGATTTCAATAAATGGAAAGATGGAGGTAACCTATTCTAGTCAGCCCATATAAATATATGGAGGCTGGTGAAGACAGGATGAAATACAGTTTCCATGAAATGTAGAGTTGAAATCAGACTGGAAAGGTAGGTTGAAGCTGAGTTTTTAAGGCCTTGAATGTTGACATAAAAGGGTTTGTATTTTACCTGTAGAGCGTAAGGAATCATAGAATGTCTTGGAGCAGGGAAAGCATGATCAGGCTTGTACATTAGGAAGATGACTTTGGTAGCAGTGTGAAAAATTAATTGGAGATGGGGATTTATGTCTGGAAGATTAGTTAAGGAGACTATTATGATGGTGAAGGTGAAAGGCAAGGAGACCTGACCTAAGGTAATGGCCTTGTGAATGGACAGGAGAGAATGATGTTCTTTAGCCTGGTGCTTTCACTTACTACTCCGTGAAGACTTCAATAACATCTCATTCAGTGTAAGGACAAATATTAAATTAAGATCAACAGTGTATTGCCCGCTATAGTTCCTGCCTAGAATCTATCTACCAGATAGATATGTGTATGTATGCATGTATGGTCTTGAAGGATTTATAATATAATTTACATTCAAATTGTTATTCTTTTAAGTAGAAGTTTAAATGCTTCTTACTTTTGTATCCGTACTCAGTCCATAAATTCTTCTTGTACATGGAGATTGGTATGTCTAAAAGAATGATTTTGAAAATATTACCTTGTATTTTCTCTGCATGTTTTATACTTAAATGTGTACGAGTTGTTCCTCCTGGTAGAATGTCGGCTCCTTAAACATAGTAAATGTTGCATTTCTTTTTGTTTGTTTGTTTTTTCAGTCTTTAGTACAGTGCCTAGAACATAGCAGGCACTTAATAAATGCTACTGATTGATTGCTTCAGAGTGCAAAATAATGACTGGTAAGATGTCTGAAATGTGGATCATTCTAGTACAAAGTATTTCAGCTTTTGAAAGAGTCAGCTAGAACCTGGCACGTTAAGCACCCTACATTTACCTGTGCTTACAGAAATAGAATGAATTACAAGACATTCTGTTATCAGATTTCAGGCTGGAGGCCGTATGCCTACTTTGCCTACTTCTGTGTGCATTTGCATGTGTCCTTTAACCCTCAACAGATTTCTTATATTTATATATTAAAAATCAATTCTGTGCTCTTGAAAAGTACCAGGTGTACAATTTCAAGTTTGAATGTTTTCTGCATATGAATTACAAGAAACTTCCTATTACTCAACAGTACCACCAATACTATCAGTAGCAATAAATGATGCCTCACTTTACCTTCTCTAAATGCCTACATCCTATTCAGGAAAGACCATCCTTAGGCCTCAGATAAATTATGCTCAGTAAAGTTTTGGCCCCTCTTCTGAGATAGTCAAAACTCCCAATTAGTATGAACACTATGAGTGATTTTGGTAAAGTGATCCTTGCTCAGTAGAAACTAGAGTAGGTCTCATTTCATGAAGGATCATAAAGGCTATTGGATGATAAAGTGAGAATGGACCTCATGTCCTAGGTGTGATAGGTTTGGTATCACATTTCATTTTTTCTGAATATGTTTATACAACTGCTTAGAAAAAGTACAGGATAGATAGATATGTATATATATATATCAATATACATATATGACATGTATATGTATAATATCTATATATCATATATTTATATATAATAGCTACAATATACACACATATACACATACATACCTACAAATACTTTTTAAAAACCTGATTAGGAGAGCAAACCCAAATATCTGAAATAGTTGTATAATGAATTTTATTATGTCATTTTGTTATGTCATTTGGAACAAACTGGAAAGGAGGTTGGCTTCTTCTTGTCCAGGCTCTGGAAGTTATACATTATATAGGATTAAGACCAGGCTGTCCACACATGAACCACAGGTAGACAGTTAAGCAATTCTGCTGAGAGGACAACTTGAAAGTAAGGTAGATTGAGATGAATGTAAGTAACTATAAACATTCAATTACATTTGGGCAAAGTGGAACCCAGAACACAAAAATGCTTTGGATGGATCCAGGACCTGGGGGAACCCAAACTTCCTTGTAGCTATCTTTGGATTTCCTAGAGAGTTACTGAGGTCAGGATGACATTTTGTGTTCAAACAATTGCTAATAACATAAAGTTAAGTTCAAATAATATTGAACCATGAGAAATGATAATCCTTAATATATAATGATAAACTCCAAAGTATTTTTTTTTTGTTTTACTATCTTGATGGGAATAAGTCAATGTGTAGAGTTGAGTAATGGCTTTTTCTGGATAAATGTTGAGCAAGTGTGAAGGCTAAACACCTTAGCCTAGGCATGTTACAGTCCAAATAAATTTAGTGAATAATGGAAATAAATAGATAATATAATATAGAATCACAGAAATTGAGATTTGGAGTGGACTTTAGAGGCAATCTTATCTCACCCCTGCTGGAGAAAGAATCCCTTCCTTAACATACCTGAAAGTGGTTATTTAGCTTGTGTTTGAAGACCTCCAGTGAAGATCCCGTTCTCTCCCAAAGCCATAATTCCACTTGTGGTTGGCTCTGAATCTTCTTTTCTTTATGTTAAACACACTCTGTTCTCTCATTTGAGGCTCATATAGTTTGAATGAAATTATATAAATGTAAATTCCACTAAAGTCCCACTCCAATGCTACATCATGGTGTAGAAATGACTTTGGGTTCTCAACTGCTAAGTATAGCACAATTTTTGAATTGTACAATCTGCCATGGCTTCAAGTGTGATGCTGGTGATTTATTTTTTGATCACAGTAATTCATTAAATCATCAATTCAAGTGATAAGATAATAGTAACAATAAAAATAATGTGACATTTTTATAGCTCTTTACATTAGGAAAGGACTTTATATGTCATTTACTATAGCCTAACCATACCTTATAGATAAAGAAATTGAGAAGTAGAAAACTTAAGTGACTTGCTCAGGGCAACAATTGTTAGGAACAGGAATTCAACCCAAGTCCCCAGACTCCATTATACAATGCAAACAAATGAAATTATGAATTATTTGCATGGAATGTGTTGACATCTCTGATACTTCTATGCTAATGAGTGCAAGAACAATTCACTGATTTGCAGAGTAACTTTTAAGTTAGTGGTTGCATTGTTAAGCATTCTGTTAAAAAAAACAAACAAACCCACAATAACAAACGTCCAGCTGAAAAGTTCACTATGTTGTGCTATGATTAAAATCTATCCATTTGAATTATGTCAAGGCATAATTTCTTGACACTTATGAACATTCTACTTTACCCCCATATCCTGATATCAACTCCATAATGTAAAATTAAGTGTGAATATTGAAGTCTGTGAATTTTTAAGAGAATGATAGTGTTCCTCATTGCCTGAAGAAGGTGCTCATAGTTTGATTCCCATCCAGGACCATTATAATTTCTATTTTAAAAATGTATTTCCCTCCCTTCCTGACATTTGAATTCATCATTCACGTCTGTGACATGTTTTCATATTATCATTTAATACTGATGTCAGTACCAAACAGTAATAAGGGTGCAAACATCTGTTGTTTACTCTGAAATGATTAGCTTCCATATATAATAATAAAAACTTAGGCTATTGCAGTAATGTTTTTAAAAAACCTTTTCCCTACTTGTAAGAGTTTTGCATTGTGGTGATACCTTAAAAAATGACAGTAAAAAATGAGGCTATATAATGCTTAAAAAAACCCATAACAAATCAAATCTGGCTAATGTTATTAGAGCCTAGGGAGAACTAGAGGGTAAGACATGCCTGTAAATGGGATATGAACTGTATAGAGACATTTAAATATATCTGGCCTGCCTTGTCAATTTCTGTTTCATGGTAGTGATACACAAATAGAAATTAGAAACTGGTGTCACCACTTTTTTTTTTTTTTACTTTTTGGAGGGGGGAAGGTAGGGAAATTAGGGTTATGTGGCTTGCCCAAGGTCACACAGCTAGTTTTGTGTTAAGTGTCTGAGGTCAGGTTTGAACTTAGGTCCTCCTGACTCCAGGGTGAGTGTTCTATTCACCACACCACTTAGTCACCACTTTCATGGCACCAATAGTATGTATATTGTTATCTAAATTGGCTATCAACAACATTGTCACAAACTTATTACAAGTTGTACAAAAGAGAATATCCATGTCTGGAGTATGTGGAGAAGAAATTTGTATAAGAAAATACTGAATTTCAGCAAACATTTTTTAAAAATCTAGTTGAACTAGATAGCAAGAATTAGTTGATTTGATAATCTTTGATGAATATAAGAAATACTCATGTAAAGTTTGTATTCATTTTGCCAGCTCAGATCCAAACAGAGCATCTAACAGAATTTCAGGATCCTTAGGAGCAGGAAAGGAGACTATGAAATGCTATTTTGACTCAATACCTAGGGAAGAGACATCAATACGTTATTTTATTTTTAATCACAATTTTCCTTATCTGAGGTGGATGTAATGGGTCAAATTGGTTCTTTTTATCAAGCATGGTATAATGGATTGAGAGCTGTCATTAGAGTCAAGAAGAACTACTTATTGCCCTGCCTCTGACACAAAATGGCTGTCTGTAACTGTGGATAACTCATTTAACCAATTAATCCCTAGACCACACTTCATTACTATAAATTGCAAAAGGGTTGTTGACCACAATTGATAGAGGGAATTTTCTCATGGAGAATCCTCTATATCAATCAGCTCTCAGGTCTGTCCCCCTGCCCCTCCTCTCATTATTATTTAGTATTTTTTCCCTTTAATTAGGTTACTGGCTTTTAAATGATCTTTTGAAATTTAAAGATGAATTTTCATCAACATAAACAAAAAGTAATTTTAAAGCACGAGATAGTAATAGTGAGCTAGAAGCTATATACGGGGCAACATTTTTACAAGTGTTTGTCTAGTGATTTTTTTGACAAATTGGAATTTAGGCTTTATAATTGTATGCTTTTCTGTACATTGCAGCACATCCTTGCATGCTTCTCAACAGCAAATTCATATTAATTGTTGATTAAGTACCTGCCCTGGTCCAGATACCAGAGCATAAAAAGATTATGATTCCATAATCTCAATATCTATGACTTATTTAAACTTTGGAGGTCCCTCAGTGACTACCTAAGGTATTGCTTAATGACCATGTATTAATAAAATTGATTTATTTTAAAAATGAACAAAGTATTTTCCTTGCCTTTGTGGAGCTTAGAATTTAGCAAATGAGATAGAACACATTCTCCCCACCTACCCAACCACCCCAACTTAAAAACATCTATAATGCAGGTCAGAATCCAGGGATACGAGATTCAAGGAGAGAAAAATTCTTCTCTGTAATTTACATTAGATTGATACTTTTCAGAAAGGAGTTTCCCACATATTGTGTCTACACTAGAAAAATATATAACAAAATTCCTAAAACTTGCTTAATCATCTTTTTTAAGATACATAACATTGTGGTTATTTCCCTATCTCTTCATTAAGGGTGACAGCTGATGGCATTGTGGATAGAGTTTGGGGCCTAGAATCAGGAAGACCTGAGTTCAAATTTATCCATGGTTGCTCACTAGCTTTATGACCCTGGGTAAGTCATTTTATCCTCTCTTTGCCTCAGTCTCCTCAGCTATAGAATGGGGATAATAATAGTACCTACCTTGCAGGGTTGTTGTGAGATAAGAAGCAGAAAATTCACTTAGCACAATGCTGCCCAGCATATATTGGGTGCTATATAAATGCTTATTGCCTTCCCCTTCCTTTGCCACTCACCAAATTGAAAATGAAAGCAGTTTTCACTTGCATGCAAAACTGTTGAAACACTGAAGTAAAAAATAAACAAAGCTCCTTGGTTGGCTGGTTTTTTTTTAATATAATTTTCAACAATTATTCCCATTAATGGGTCCCAAAGTCATGCTTTACAGAGCAGATGCTAAAAGAAGCAAAAGAAGCAGTCTGTACATAAGGAATATAAGGATAATGTGAGTGGGAGAGATGAACAAAAGCTCTAAACCTGATGAAACTTCAAAGACAATTTATATCCTTCCTTTTGATTAAACTTTTTTGTTAATGTTATATTTTTGGTTATTGAAACTAATAAAGAAGAAAATAAACACCCCAATAATAATGTTATAAAACACTAAAAATAAATCAATTTACCACCTTTTGTGGAATGGTTCCCATAGTGAACCTCCAATCATTATGTTTGAAAAGAGGAAGTGAAATTGTGCTTCAATGTTTTAAGATGGCAAATGCAGAAATGATTTGGAAATCTCAGTTTTGGCATTGGAAAAATCTTCAAGAAAGGAATGATTTTTCCATGTTTCAACCCTGTTGTTGTGGAATTTGGCACTGGAGTCAGTGTACAAGTTTAGTTCAAAGTTTGCCACTCATTTGTGTGACCCCAGGTAAGTCACCTTGCCTCTTTGGGTCCCTGTTTTTTGAACTTTAAAATGAGTGGGTCGAAGAAGAAAATTCTGTGAGATAATTGTCCTAAGGAGTTTGTGTGGATGAATCCTAGTCTTAGTTTGGCACTTCTTTGTTTTCATGGGTTTCAATCAGTCATTTCCTGTGTTTTAGCATGAGTGAGTTCATAGTTTCCTTGATGGACCCTTAAGATTTGCTTTTTTCTCTTCTTTCTGAGTCATTTTGCTCAATAATGTCAGCTATGCATGCCTAGGCACATGCTGTATTGTCAATCTGTGAATCTCGCTTTTGGCCACTTCTGTTGCTTGTATCTTCTACTTGCTATGTCCCCTTGGTAGCTGTTCCCTATTTTGGGTAGATCTCATTCCATGTGTGGGGAAATAGTGTAGCTTAATCTTAGTGGTATGTGTGAGAAAGAGACCTCAGTAACAGGATGGAACTTGGAGTGTCGTAATTCTATTTGCAGAGACTTGATCTTTGCTTACATGGACCGATCACAGTTACTGAAAAAATAACTCTGTGATATTTTCATGGGCACAGCCATATGGCCCAAGCCTACCTGAACTACCATTCTGTTTTCACTTACAGTCACCAAGGGATGCAATATGGACACTCTGACTGAAAAGTAGACAAACTCTGTACCTAAGCTGCAGATGGGCCCCTTAATTCCAATGGTCTGTTTATTAATGTGGATATTTTCCTCCTTCTCTTATTTACATATTACTCAGAAGCCTGCCTACAATATGGAACTGATTTGCATTCATCTTCCTTCTTATGAATAAGGCACACTCCTACACAAAAGGGCACCATTTCCCAGATAAGGAAATCACTTTCTAGGTCTAGATTCCCTTTTTAAAGCTTGTTTTTCAGGTGAAATGCCATTCAAGACAAAAGTTTCCATGGAATCTAATCTGGGCTCCAGTACAATGCTTCAGAATGCCCCTCAACTAAGAGGGGAGTGATGCTGTATACCAGCCCTATATACTATAACTCTGAACTACTCTGGTACTTTTAGTTTTATCATATCTGCTGATCATGATACTGGCATTTGGGACCAGAATCTATTACTGATACTTTAATAGCATCTAGGCCAGGTGTGCCTTGCACACGCAGGAGAGAAAATCAAGAAGCCATGTTACTTCTAGGCAGTTTGTCATAAATTTAGATGCTTCTTTCTAGAGCAAGAGAAAGCTGAAAGGAAGCTGGTTATTTATATCAGAATAGTCAGTATGAGTTTAGAGAGATGAGGATTTAGTAATATTAAGTTGTTGTAGACAATTATTTGCATCATTGTTGAACAGAAATTCACACAAAACAAATGACAGCACTTAACAAGAAATATTGAATTTTCCATTCTTGTCATTGTACAACCTGTAAGTATGTTGGTTGTTAGACTGACATTCAGACAATTGCCTCAAACTCTGCTTTGTTTTAGAAATGGAAACCTGGTCCCTAAATCAAAAGTAAATAATCAAGGACTTTTTTCAACCATTCAATTGCTCTCCCCACCCCACCCCCTACTTCATGTACCACCTTCCAGAGCAATTTTCAACAGAACAATTGTTCAAAGGTATACCCTGACAGAACAACATAGCACAACTATACACAGACTACATTTGAAGTTCAATGGAAGTCAATGGAGTATTATTTGGGTCTATGAGGAACAAGAATTTCTTCTTCCTTTCTTCTTTAGACCAACCACCAGAATGATGGTACTAAAGGCTGAGTCTTAAACTCCTTTTTGCTTTTGCCTTACTAGTGCATATGCTCCCACTTTTTAATCTTCTTTTCCCTCACTGATTTCTTTGGCAAAGGTCCTTTACATCATTGATCTCTAACTTTTGAACATACCTGAACAGATTATTTAGAGCAGAGCTCCTTAAACTTTTTTCACTGATGACCTTTTCAGTGCTTCTTAAACTGTGGGTCATGACCCTCAGTTTAAGAAGCACTGAAGAGAACCATTCTCATGGACTATGCCTATAAACTTGGGTAATGGGAAGTCTGTGTAACTATTCTAATAGAATCATAAATTCAACTTTTTAGAATGTGCTTTAGATGAAATCAAGTCCAATTCAATCCTTATGAATTTCCTTTTCAACATCTCTAACAATTGGTCATGGGTTCTCTGCTTAATATACCCAGTGAAGAAATGGACTGCCTCAAATGTAGCCCATCCTATTTTTAGAAAACACAGAAATCCCAATGTGGTGACCAAAAATCTAATGCAATCTTAGTGCACATAAACAGAAGTTTGGTGGGGTGAGGAGGAAAGAACCTAGCAGCCTCATTAAACAATACCGATGTTCATATGTGGACATGCTGGAACACATCCAAAAGGTTGGTGACCAAAGCAAGGAGAGTACTTGAAACCATTAATATGAAGATCATTTGGAAGAATAAGGAAAACATAACCTGAAGAACAGAAAACCAAGTGGAATACATACTTAGAGATTTTTGTGACATATCAGTTCGTGTTACAATTCAACAAGCTCTTATTAACCACCTATTGTGTGAAGAGAACTATGCTAGACCCTAGGAAAAATGTAAAATGAGGTAAAACATAGTTCCCACATTCTTAAAGTTTAAATTTTAGTTGAAGGATTGACATATATGAAGACAATTATGATAGAAATAAAAGATGATAACACATAAGAATGATGTACAACATTAGGTGGCAAAGGTCATTAGGTGGCAAAGGTCATTACTGACCAATAGGATGGTGAAGGTTTCACAGAAGAGGTAGCATATGAGTTTGGGCTTTCAAGGAGGCAAAGGAATTCAAATTAGGAATAGGGAAGAACATTCTACATATATAAAACAACATAGGCATGGGTGAAAATTTATAGGACAGAAGAGGGATAACATATTATGTGTGTGGCTTCAGAGAGTAGAAGTAGGAGCAATAGGTGGAAAAAGATGGGAGGCAGATTTTGATAAGGAAAGGAAAACCTTTCCATTAAGGAGATTTTTTTTTTTAATTTTTTTTTTTAGTTTTTTTTTTAAACAAATACTTTATTAACTTCTGTTTTACATCATTCATTTCCGCCAGATTTTGAGTTACAATCATTTTCCCCCCATTATTCCCTACCCAACCTCCCAGAATAGCAGTCCCACAAGATATCGCTTCCTCCAATCTGCTCTCTCCCATACCTTCTCCCATACCCCCATCGACTTTTCCATTAGAGGAAGATGAATCTTTGTGTCCCAATGCCTGCAAATCTTATCTCCCATTTATAGGCAAAAGAGTATTAATAATAGTATTTATATATATATTTGAAACATTTAATGTTACGACTTTGAATTTCAGATCCATTTCCTTCCTCCCTTGTCACCCATTCCTTCTTGGGATATAAGTAATTCAGTATATGTTGTACATGTCTAGCTATGCAAAACATTATCATAGTAGATATATTGTACAAGGCTGCTTATAATTCCCTCCCACTCATCCCACCCCCCACCTGGTCCATTCCCTACATGATCCTGTCCCTCTTCTATAGTGGGTACTTCCAGCCTCCCCTCACCCCAAGGATGCCCTCCCATCCATCATCCCTCCTCTCATCCCCCTTCCCCCTATCCTGCTGCAGGTTGAGATATCCCATTTAGTATGTATGTCATTTAAGGAGATTTTTTTTTAAAAAAGTAGAATGTCTTTTGAAGTGGGCAGTTTCATATCACTATGACTCCATAGAGTCTATACCTCAATGAGTTTATGTCCTAGATGATGTATAAGGGGATTCATACATTGGGTCAAAGATTAGCTGACAATTTAAGCTCTCCCTAACTTCTTATAGTAGCTTATTCTATGGGATATTGTCAAAGTATAGGGAATATAATATAGGGGATTTACTCTGAATCAGTAAGACCTGGATTCAAACCTAATTTGCCTGCTGTGTGACCCTGAGAGATCTTTCTTTGTACCACAAACAACTCACTATGAACTATCTTCTAAGTCATAGATGGATTGAGATACATGTTGGTGAAGAGAGTTCCTCACACTAGTGAAATCACAGATTTTTTGCCCATTTTCACATAGTGGAAAAATAAAATAAAATCTCTACCTTGGAAGTCAGAATACAAGAAATCTAGTCCTCATAATGTAATTAGTTAATTGTGTTACCTTGGGCAAGAGCTTTAAGGTCTTAGAATCAGAAATTGAAAGAATCTCAGACTTGGAATGTACCTCATAGATCACATTTTCCAACCCATAATAGAACCAAATTCTCCTCTCTGTTGTACCCATAGAGCTGGTCATTCAGACTTGGCTTAAAGATTTCCATCAAGGGAGAACCCCCTACCTCTCAAGGAAGCCCTTTCTATTCTTTTATGCTTCTAATTTTTGTAAAGTTTTTCATCTAATGAAGCCTACATTTTCCCTTTTGGAAATGCCATTCTTCCTTTTGGGGGCCAAGGTAACCTTGCCCAATCTCTCTTCTCCACAAAAGCCCTTTAAGTGCTTGAAGACAACTAACATCTCACTTTGCCAGGCTCTTTCCTCCTACCTCACCCTTCTCTGTCTTCTTTTCTTCAAGTTAAACAGTACCAGTTTCTTCAACAAATTCTCATTAGAATGTCAAAGGCATGCATAGTTTTATAGTCCTTTGGGCATAGTTCCAAATTGCTCTCCAGAAAGGTGGGATAAGTTCATAACTACGCCAATAGTGCATTAGTGTCCTTTCCCAAATATAAACACACACACACACACACACACACACACACACACATACGCACGCACACAAATTGTCTCCTTTATCTACATGAATGAAACAATCTATTTGTACAAAAATATTTATAGCAGCTCTTTTTGTGATGGCTAAGAATTGAAAATTGAGAGTATGTGCATCAAGGAATGATTAAACAATCTGTGATAAATGATTGTAATGGCATATTATTGTGCTATAAGAAATGATAAAGGGGATGATTTCAGAAAAGACTTATGTGAACTGATGCAAAGTGAAGTAAGCAGAATCAGGAGAACATTGTATACAGTAACAGCAAAATTGTATGATGAATTGTGAATGACTTGCTATTAACAGCAATACAATTATCCAGGATAATCCCAAAGGACTAATGATGAAACATACTATCCACTTCCAGAGAAAGAACTGATATAGATTGAAGCATGCTATTTTTCACTTTTTAAAAAAAAAATTGAGTTTTTTAATATAAACTCACTAATATGGAAATGATTTACATGATTGCATATGTATAAACTATATTAGGTTACTTACTGTCTCAGGGAAGAGGTAGAGAGGGAAGAAGGTGGGGATAGAATTTGGAACTCAAAACTTAAAAAAAAAGTTAAAAGTTGTTTTCACATATAATTGTGGAAAAAGCAAAGTATTATATAAAGAAAAAAAAGATAATGTCAAGACCTTTCACCGTTCTGGTTGCTCTCCAGTTCTGTTCCTAAAATGTGACACCTAGAAATGAAAGCAGTTCTCCAGATAGGATCTTCTCAGGGCAGGGCACAGTGGCACTATCTTATAGCTATTCCTGGATTATGTCTCTCTTAATGCTTCTGGAGTTGCATTAGCATTTTTTGTTTGCCATATCACACTCCTGACTCACACTGAGTTTGCAATCCACTAAAACCCTCTAAATCTTTTTAAGATGAACTGTTTTGTTCCAACTTGTAAAGTTTATTTTTTAACTTGTGTAAGATTTAAAATTAATTCTTATTAAATTTCAACCTGTTTGATTTAGCACCACATTCTAGCCTATGGGAATGGTTTTGGAACCTGACTTTGTCATCCAGCATGTTAGTTATTCATCTTAACTTTGTGTCATTTGTAAACTTCATAATGATGTCATATATTCCTTTATCCAAGTCATTGCTAAAAAATATTAAATGGCATATAGATCCTTAGGGTATTGGGAATCTCCTTCCCAGCTGGTACTGAACCATTAATGACTTCTCTTTGAGTATGACCATTCAACTAGTTTTGAATTCTTCTATTTTTACGATAATATAGCTAACAATACTCCATATTTTCTATACTAGCACCAGAGGTTATCAAATGCACTCAAATAAAGTAAGTCATAGTTACAGCATTCCCCTAATCTACCAGTCTAGAAATCCAGTCTAAAAAAGGAACTAAGGTGTATCTAGCTTGTCCTGTTCTTCACAAAGCCATGGTGGCTCTTTATAATCTTCAGCTCCTTTTCTAGATGCTAACTAGGTATCCCTTTAATAATAAGCTCTAGAATTTAGCCAGAAAAAGATGTCAAGGAAACTGGCCTTAGTTTACAGACTCTATTCTCTTTGTTTTTTAAAACTGGGATTGTGGCAGAGCCAAAATGGCGATGTAGAAGCAGGAAAACTCCATGAGTTCTCCCCATAACCATTTCATATACTTATAAAATATGACTCTAAACAAACTTTAGAGCTACAGAACCCACAAAGTGACAGAAACAAATCTCCTCTGAAGGCAGCCTGGCAGGTCAGCCGGAAGGGTTCATCTCAGTGCTCTGGGAGCAGAGCCCAACCTTGTGTGTGAGCCCATGTTTTTAGCCCCTGGGCAGCCATGACCAGCCGCAGCTGGAGGGACTTTGGGAGAGTGGATCACCAGCAACCATGGCAGTTTCGAGAATTCTCAACCCATAAATGCCAAAAACAAAGTGAGAGGTCAGTATGGACTTTGAGGACAGGGGGTCCAGGAGTGCAGTCTGGCCTCTGCCCCAAGAGGGAGAAGCAGCTGAGGCCCGGTGGCCTGTGTAGTTACCGCCATGTGGCTACTTCAGAGCTCCTGGCCTGCAGATTGTAGGAGGACCAAGCAACCATTTTGAGGGGTAATCACTCTTGCTTTAACCTGCTTGGATCTGGATTGCTGTCCTCAATGGAGGTCCTGGGGTATGTGACCAGGTGCCAGAGTCTGTGGAGGCTTCAGAGAGTGCAGCTAAATAATAGCTCCAGCAGCTGCAAAAATCCCAGTGATTTGGGATAAAGCTCTCCTCTCTGTAAGCAGAGTTCTACTGTTGCAAAAAGCTCAAAAGTCTAGAAATTGAGTGGCAACACGAGGAAGCAAAGGAAGCAAAGCAAGCACAGCAATCCAATTTTAGATTCCTTTTTTGGGGACAGAAGGGATCAAAATGTGGAGTGGGAGGAAGACAACAAAGTCAGAATTCCTGCACCAAAAGCTTCCAAGAAAAATATGAATTGGTTACAGGTCATAGAGGAGCTTAAGAAGGATTTTGAAAACCAAATAAGAGAGTAGAGGAAAAATTGGGAAGATAAATGAGAATGATACAAGAAAATCATGAAAAGAGAGTCAACAACCTGACTGAAGAAAATAATACCTTAAAAAATAAACTGACTCAAATGGCAAAAGAGTTTCAAAAAGCCAATGAGGAGAAGAATGCCTTCAAAGGCTGAATTTGCCAGATGGAAAAAGAATCTCAAAAGCTCATTGAAGAGAATCAGTCCTTCAGAATTAGACTGGAGCAAATGGAAGCTAATGACTTTATGAGAAATCAAGATACTATTAAACAGATCCAAAAAAATGAAAAAATAGAAGGCAATGTGAAATATCTCATTGGAAAAACCACTGACCTGGAAAATAGATCCAGGAGAGATAATTTTAAAATTATTGGACTACCTGAAAGCCATGATCAAAAAAAGAGCCTAGAAATCATCCTTCAAGAATTTCTTAAGGAAAATTGCCTCGATGTTTTAGAACCAGAGGGCAAAATAGAGGTTGAAAGAATTCACCAATCACCTCTTGAAAAAGATCCCAAAAATAAAACTCCTAGGAATATTATAGCCAGGTTCCAGAATTCCCAGATAAAGGAGAAAATATTACAAGCAACCAAGAAGAAACAATTTGAATATTGTGGAAACACAATCAGGATAACACAGGTTTTGTCAGCTTCTACATTGATTGAAGGGCTTGGAATATGATATTCTGGAGATCAAAGGAGCTGGGATTAAAACCAAGAATCATCTACCCATAAAAACTGAGTATAGGAAGGAAATGGATCTGAAATTTGAGGTCGTAACATTAGATGTTTCAAATATATATAAATACTATTATTAATACTCTTTTGCCTATAATTGGGAGATAAGATGTGCAGGCATTGGGACACAAAGATTCATCTTCCTCTAATGGAAAAGTCGATGGGGGTATGGGAGAAGGTATGGGAGAGAGCAGATTGGAGGAAGCGATATCTTGTGGGACTGCTATTCTGGGAGGATGGGTAGGGGAATAATGGGGGGAAAATGATTGTAACTCAAAATCTGGCGGAAATGAATGATGTAAAACAGAAGTTAATAAAACATTTGTTTAAAAAAAAAAAAACTGAGTATAATGTTTCAGGGGAAAATATGATCATTCAATGAAATAGAGGACTTTCAAACTTTCTTAATGAAAAAAACCAGAGCTGAATAGCAAATTTGACATTCAAGATACAAGAAGCAAGTGAAGCATGAGAAGGTAAACGGAAAAGAAATCAAAAGGAATTTATCAAAGTTGAACTATTTACATTTCTATATGGAAAAATGATTATTGTAACTTATGAAACTTTTCTCAGTATAATAATAGTTGAAGGGAATATAAATGTATATATATGTATGCATATATATTTTTCTATATATGAGCCTATATGTGTGTATGTGAGTGTGTGTATATATGTGTACAGGATCAATTGAATAGGAAGGGATGATACTTAAAAGGTGAAATTGAGAGGTGAGAGAGGAATATAATGAGAGGAGATGGGGAGAGACAGGATGGAGTAAACTATCTCATATAGAAGAGGCAAGTGAAAACTGTTATAACAGAGGGGAAGAAGAGGAAGGCAAAAGGGAATGGGTCAACCTTAATCTCATTGAATTTGGCTTAGGGAGGGAATGACATACACACTAAATAGGGTGTCTCACCCTACAGGAGAGTAGGGGGTAAGGGGATAAGAGAGGAGGATGGTGGAGGGGAAGGCAGTTTGGGGGGGAGGGTAGTTAGAAGCACACACTTTTGAAAAGGGACAGGGTCAAAGTAGATTATAGAACAAGTGGGAGTGGGATAGGATGGAGGGAAATATAGTCAGTCTTTCATAATATATCCACTATGGAAATGTTTTGTGTAGCTACACATGTACAACCTATATTGAATTGGTTATCTTCCCAGTAAGGGTGGGTGATGAGGGAGGAAGGCAAAGAATCTGTAATTCAAAGTTTTAAAATCAAACGTTACATATATAATTATTATTTTTACATGCAACTGGGAAATAAGATATACAAGCACTGGGGTATGGAGATCCATCTTGCTCTACTGGAAAGTTGGAGGGGGAATAGCAGAGGATATAGGAGAGAGCAGATTAGGGGAGGGGGTATAGAGTGGGATTGCTGTTTTGGGGTGTTGGATGGGGAAAGATGGGGAGAAAATTTGTAACTCAAAATCTTGTGAAAATGAATGATGTAAACTAAAAATAAACATAAAATTTAATTTTTTTTAAAACTGGGATTGCATTTCCCTTGTTTCCATTTTGCAATACTTTTGTTCTCCAGTCTTTCAGAGCAATTACATCTGACAATTTTTTTCAATATCCCAGTATATAGGGTACTGGAACTGATGATTTGAATTTATCAAGCATAGGTTAGTGCTCTTTTACTATTTCTATGTGAATTTTGGTTATTGGGTCATTATTAGCCATCTTTATTCTGTCCTTTCTTGGTTAATGATCATTTTACAATGACAGTAGGGTGACGTTTTTTTTTTTTTAATTTCTATCTCTGATGACTTTTGACTAAATGTTTTCTATTGTGCATCCTCACTTTGGTTGCTTACATAAGTATACCTTTCAATCTACAATGTTATTCATTGCCATCCCCCCTTTTTTTCCTTTTTTTTTTTTTGGAGGGCAATTGGGGTTAAGGAACTTGCCCAAGGTCACACGGCTAGGTTTTTATTTGTGTGTGTTCATTAAGTGTCTGAGGCCAGATCCAAACTCAGGTCCTTCTGACTCCAGGGCCAGCACTCTACTCACTGCGCCACCTAGCCGCCCCCATCCCCCCCCTTTTTTTTAAAGATTAAATTCCTCCTCTTCTTTTGAATAAGATACAGCCTTTCAGAGCCATATTTTTCCTATGGTCCCACTATAGCTATCTCAGTAATACCTAAAACTAATATGTAAAATAAGGGCACTGGCCTAAATGATGTCTAAAATCCTTTCTAAATATAAAAATGATGTAATCTATTAATCAGATAGCTATAGAAATGTCAGAATGAAGCAACTAGTTCTATAAATTGCTTGGGTATTCCATTTATATAGCTATTTGCCATGTTTGGCACAGATAGTTTATGACCAGCACTTAGCACTGTACCTGACACGTAGTAGGCACTTACTAAACATTTATTTATTGATTGACCTCAAACCAGTTAACAGTAGAAAGCCTTGATGAATTTGAAATGTCCGTTAAGATCATTTAGAGTTCAGTTCCTGATTTTCGTTTTCTTAAGTAATGGAAATATGAAATTGGGGCTCATATATCTTTGTTAGTTTGTTCAAACAATTGTTCCCTATTTAAGATAATAGCAGCAAGGAATTATAACTTAGTTACTTCATAATCATAGATCATGATGTGGCTCAGACATGTGTGTATGTGAATTATGCCTCTATACCCTAACAAGTTGACAACAGAGCAATAATAATGTTTAATTCAAACATTCTTTTTATGGCAGGCAGAACGTGAGAAATATTTTTGATATATTCATCAAGTATGTTTTTGTGTTATACAATCATCTTGCAAAAGCAGGCTTGGATCCTTCCTAAATGCATGGTCCTTCGATTTGAACTGATAGAATATTATGACTTCCTTTGTCTTGTTTTGTGATTTTTGCCAGTAGTTGAGGCGGTAAGCACAATAGAGTGTACATGAATAGAATTGAACATTATGGAAGGTGTAAAGATACTGAGAGCTGACAAAGAACAACACTAATGAACAATAATAAATTAGTTTAATTCACTGCAATATGGATTTCTATGTCTAGAATATCTTTTTCTTCAAAAACAGCAATAATTACTTCAAATGCAATTTAATAGTCATTTTATATTTGCTTCCATTCAAGCCACACACATATAATAGAAAGAGAATAATCTGAGAAATAGCTTTATCAACTGTGAATATTTCAATCTAAAGGATTTTTAAGAGAAAAAATAGCAGAGTGGGACCAAAGAGATATGGGTTTGAGTTGTATGTGTTCTGTATAGTATGAACAATGTCTTATTTGCTATGGTGTTTCAGGTTTCTGTAGGATCATAGTAGGATAGCTAGGTGGTGCAGTGGATAGAACACCAGAAGTAGAGTCAGGAAGATCTGAATTCAAAGTTGGCCACAGGTACTTACTAAGGTGATCCTGGGCAAGTCACTTAACCCTGTTTGCCTTATGTGGAAACATGTAAAATGAGTTGGAGAAGAAAATGGCAAATCATTCTAGTATCTTTGCCAAGAAAACCCCAAGTGGGATTGAAAAGTTGGGCACAACTGAAATTATTCAACAACAACAAAGGATCATATTATCAGAGATTTAAAGCTTGAAAGGACCTCATAGTCCATTGAGTCCAACCAGTTGAGTCATTTTATAACTGAGGTAACTAAGGCTGGGAGAGATAGTGATTTGACCAAGGTCACACAGCTTATACATAAGTATCTGAGGCCAGATGTGACTAAGGTATTCCTGATGTCAAGGAGAGGGGTCTATCCATTACACATTGGCAATTTATGCTAACGTGCTCATTTTCACTGAGATGATTTTTCAGGACTCTCAAAGGCTGTTTCTGCTTGTAGTCAAGATACAATTTGGAAGTGAATCTTTCATCATAGGGACTCCTGTCATCTTTTGTTGCCCCTCTCTTCACTAACTCTTATGTTGCTTGTCTATTTAAAGTATTCACTGAAGTATCCCTGTCCCTGAAGTATCCCTGCTCTGAAATGACTTCTTCTTTCTTCCCTCCTTGCCCTTTAGTTAAAAATCCTATTTGCACAAATCCAAGTTTTTGTGCTTTCTAAGAAAAGTGATGTATACCTAGATATGAATGAGCAGCAGCATGCTTAACTCTCCTGAAGGCATATTCACTGGAAGCCATGCACAATTGGTAGCAAGAGGGACTGGAAAAGGGAAAATTTTGAGTACAGCATCCAACTTAAGCCTCCATCACTTTACCCTAACTCTAGAATATAAGAAATGGGTCACCTGATTTTTTCTAATTTTTAAAAATTAAATTTCTTTTTTTTTGGAGGGCAATTGGGGTTAAGTGACTTGCCCAAGGTCACACAGCTAGTATTCATGTTAAGTGTCTGAGGCCATATTTGAACTCAGGTCTCCTGACTCCAGGGCTGGTGCTCTATGTATTGTACCACCTAGCCGCCCCTAAAATTAAATTTCTTTACCCAACTATACTTTATAAGAAAAAAATTTTGGTTGTAGAATTAGTATTCTCTACTTGTTTTTTCTTCTGTATTTGGTATTCTAATAACATACCACACACACACACACACACACACACACACACACACACACACACACCTTCCTGTGTTGCATTTTCATGTTTTGATTTGGTAAACTGAATTTATTCAGCTGAGTTTACAGGTAAGAAAAGACAAAAAAAAATCACCATTAATTCTATCTTGTCCTCTCTACTTCTTGGGGTTAATGATTTTTTCTGGGGTACAAAGAAAAAAAATCTCTAATCTAAATTTTCTTTTGGTTATGCTGATTGAAAGGAAGAACTATTTACTAATTGCTAGTAGCCTGCTCCACTATTTAATGACAATAAAGCATTTTTATGATGTTTCATAATAGTTTATGAGGAAACTCCCTTTTTTGCCTCCTCGACTGTTCATTGAGAAATGCTTGATCATCGGTGATCGGTGCTGTTTTCCATGGTCATTGTTAGTGCTACGTAATTAGTAAAGTTTACCAGCAGCCGGGTTAAACTGTGCAGGGGATACTATTCAAATGTTATGCTACAGGGACCCCTGGCACTGCTCGATTATATAAAATACTATTTTTTTTTTTTTGTGAAATGTCACTTATGCATCTTGGAACAGAAGCTGGAGGGGCAGGACTGGGGGCCCTTCCTTAGTCAGGATCAGATGACAGAGAAGGGTGCTTTTGAGAATAAAGGTAAAAAGGTCATGAGATGAGAAAAAGGGTGGGGGAGGAGATAAATTTTGAAGGAGAGGGTAGCTCTGATAGCAAGACTGGTGAAACCAGTGAGCCAACTGGAATAAAAAAATGATTTAAAAAATCACAGGAATAGGGGAAGGGTCAATGTCTATGCCCCAGGTAAAATTGATTAATACTTTAAATCTAAGTAGGTTTAATTCAAAGATTAAGAGGGGTCTTGAGTACTGTGATACTGAATAGAAAGTATTTTCTTTAAGGGATGATGCATCCATGAGAAAACAGAATTTGGAAAAGATGTAGAGCAAAAAAAAATAGATGTCAGGGCTTTGAGACTGTGCAAAGCAATAGGGATTCAAAAAGGGGCAAAAGACAGTCCTTGCCCTCAAGGAGCTCACAATCTAATGGGGAGACAACATGCAAACAAATATACACAAAGCAAACTATATACAGAATAAAGGAAATAATTAAGAGAACAAAAGTGCTGAAATTAAGAGGATCTGGTACAAGGCTTCCTATAGAAGGTAGGATTTAGTTGGGACTTAAAGGAAGTCAGGGAGGTCAGTCAATAGTCACAGATTAGAGGAGAGAGAGCATTCCAAGCATGGGGAACATCTAGAGAGAATGGAGAGATAGAGTGTCTTGTTTGTGGGACAGCCAGAAGGCCAGTGTCACTGGATTAAAGAATATGTGCTGTGGAGTAAGGTGTAGGAAGAGTGGAAAGTTTGGAGGGGGCCAGGTTGTGAAGGGCTTTGAATGCTAATCAGAGCATTTTGTATTTGCTCCTAGAGGCACCAGGGAGCACTGGAGTTTATTTAAGAGGGGTAGGTGCGGCTGTGGTGGTGGGATGTCATGATTGGACCTGTGTTTAAGGAAAATTACTTTAGTGACTTTAGAGACTTGAGGCAGGCAGACCGACCATCAGGCTACTGCAATTATCCAGTTTTGAGGTGATGAGGGCCTGAACCAGGATGGCGGCAGTGTCAGAGGAGGGAAGGGGTCATATTGGAGAGATATTGTATAAGTGAAATTGGCAGGCTTTGGCACAACTTGGATGGGAGTGTGTGGATGGGATAGGGGACAGTGAGGAATCTAGGATGATGTCTAGTCTGGGAGTCTGAAGAACTGGGAGAATGGTGTTGACTTCTAATATAATAAGGAAGATAGGAGGAGGGGAGAGTTTAGGGAAAAGATAATGAGTTCTATTTTGGATATATGGAGTTTAAGGTGTCTGTTGGACAATTAAAGCTGCAGAAACGTGAAATAGATTCTCTAGAAAGGTGGAAATTTTCCTCCCCTTAGAGATCTTTAAGAAGAGGCTCATCAGGTATGTCAAAATGGAAATTCCTTTTCATGTATAGGTTAGACCAAATGGTTGGGGAGACCCTTTTTCACTTCTCAAATTCTGTGATTCTTTTACAATTTTAAATCTAAAGCTATTTTAAGAGGAAATTTTTGCTTCATATTTATTTATTTAAAGCAATTGGGGTTAAGTAACTTGCTCAAGGTTACATGGCTAGTCATTATTTTTGTGTGGGTGCTCATTTTCTGAGGCCAGTTTCGATCTCGGGTCATCCCAACTCCAAGGCCGGTGCTCTTACTCACTGTGCCACCTAGCTGCCCCTTTTTATTTATTTATTTGTTTGTTTAATTTTTAAATTTTTTTCATATTTATTTTTTACCTGTAGAATGTACCTTAAAACTTTATCACTCCTGTATTAAAAAAAATGCGTAGTCTGGCCTGCCTATCTGGATTGTTTTGGACCCAGTGAGAGAAAGACATGTAAGAAAAATGTAAAAACATGTAAGAAAGACATGTAAGAAACAAGTAAAACACATGTAAGAAGTTGTATTCTCGGGGCAGCTAGGTGGCATAGTGAATAGAACACGGGCCCTGGAGTAAGGAGGACCTGAGTTCAAATGTGACCTCAGATATTTAACACTTACTAGCCATGTGACCCTTGGGCAAGTCACTTAATCCCAATTGTCCACCCTTCCCCCTCCAAAAACCAAAAACCAAAAAACAAAGAAGTTATATTCTCTGAGATGGTGTGGTATAGTGAGAAGAGAATTACATGAAGCATTAGGAAGCCTGTGCTGTAGCCTGAGCTCTGACACTAGCTCTCTATATAACTGTGTGACACTATGACACGTTACCTATTTGGGCCTCCATTCCCTCATCTTTAAAATGCATGAAATACACTATATCAGTGGGGTTAAACTCAGAAAAAAGGACCACTAAGCTGTACATAAGGGTAACATGCAGACCACCTATTGACTGAGTTTTAAAATGTACTATTATTTATGTTTTATTGCATTTTTGCTTATTCTGTTAACTATTTCACAATTACATTTTAATCTGATTCCTGAAGTACTCTGGAGTATTATGGATTACAGTATGGTCCTTGGGCAGTGGGTTTGATGCTTCGGCATTAAATCATGTTCAGAGTCAATTTCAGCTCTAAAATTATACTAAGGGGGCATACTTTGTGTACCTCTGGGTGGTACCAGCTGATATGAGTACCTGGGAATTTGGCTAAGACTACTGTTCCTGCCTGAATTAGAGACCAGTGACCCCTATTTTCTTATCTTTCTAAAATATTTTGAATTTTAATTACCCTTTTACCTGGGATTGTGACATACAGTTTAGTTAACATACACCTTGATATGCAATGGCTTCATTGTGAAAACAGGAATGGAGAAGATAGTGAATAATATCTGAAAGGTATGACTCAGGTTTGAGAAATAAAATAGTCTAAAGGTTCATAGCTTCCTTAGAAACTTCCTGCCTATATGTCATGAACAATTTATTGCACAAGAATGCTGTGAAACATCAGCTATGTCAAGCATTGGACACGGCAAGAGCTGTAAATAACCAAAACTGAAGTTGACGATCTTTTTTTCCCCTTCTTGCCACTGAACCTGTGATTTCATTGGTATATGCAACTCTTGGAAAGGAACATCTTTACCAGAGCAGTTCAGGACTTCAGAGCAAGTTTACAAAAAAAAAAAAGAATGAACGAAAGAAAGAAAAAAAGTGAGAATATTCATTGAGAACTCCTTCTTCTTTCTGCCTCTTCATTTCACATCTCCCTGACCTCAGTCCACTCCAAGATCTGATGAAGAAGTAGTCATTTTGTTTACTAAAGTCAATCCCTATACCCTATAACCTGGATTTCAGCCTTTCCTGTACTTACCAACAGATTGTTCCCACCATGATCCCTATCATTTTTCTAATCTCCAGCCTCTCCCCATCTTCCTTCTTTGCTGCCTACAAAAATTTCCAAATCTTCATTCTTAAATCAATGCCCACATTAGATCCTACTATGCTGGCTAGCTAACATCCTATATCTCTCCTCTTTTTAGCTATACTCTGAAAAAGCTATCTACAATCAATGCCTCCATTTCTCCTTTCACTCTCTACTTAAGCCCTCCTGCAGTGTGGCTTCCAGCCTCATCATTCAACTGAAACTGCTCTTTTCAAAGTCACCACTATGTTCTCTTAATTGCTAAATCTAACAACCTCTTCTCAATCCTTATCCTTCTTGACCTCTCTTGTAGCATTTAGCACTGTTGACTGCCTTCTCCAGGACACTTTCCTCTCTGAGTTCTGGTCTCTCTTGGTTCTCCTCCTATCTTTCTCATTGTTCCTTCTCAGTCATTTTATTCTAGGTCTTCATCCATGTCATGCCCACCAAATGTGGATATTCTTCAAAGCTCTGTCTTGACCCCTCCTTTACTTTCTCTGCATTCTCTTTGGTAATCTGATCAGATCCCATAAATCCAATGATCATCTCTGCAGATGATTCATAAATTATTTTATTCAGTCCTGTTCTCTGGACAGCTGGTCCAAATCAGCAACTGCCTATTTCACATAGGCATCTCAACCTTAACTTGTCCAAAAGAGAATTCATTATTTCTACCCCACCCCAAATCCCCCCAATACACCCTTTTCCTAAAGGTCTTTACTACTTTTGAATGCACCACCATCCCTCCAGTCATCCCTGTTTGTAAAATGAATGTTACCCTAGAGACTTTTTGTAGCGGCAAGCACCCCAATATCCCCAGGGTGACTGCCAACACAGGTTCTTAGATCTGCTTTTCAAAAGGAAAGCAACTCAAAATGGGTCAACAAGCTTACTTTAATCAAACAAACATACATTACCTAGTTCAGGGGGAAAAGGTCAGCACCCCGAACTTCAGAGTTACAGAACTTACAGATCAAACAGACAGGCTTCCAAACTGTCCAATCATTATATCAATACCAAATCACAGTTACCAGAGAGGGAAGCATCAACATCTGGGTTTTCAAAGCCGGGGGGCTCTCAACAACAGCTTCCCAGAGTCTCATCTGGTCAAATCACACAACACTTCTCAAAGTGAGCCCCAAAGCAAAGCCCCTCATCAGAGTTTATATAGCCTTCTCCTGGCTCAAAGAATGTAACCACCCTTTTGATCCACTGCCCAATCACACAGCATCAAGGTGTAGTCATTCCTGAAAACCAAGCCTCCCACCACAGGCTCCATGTGACCACATTCAGCCTATTAGGAGGCAGAGCATATTTTCAAATCAAGGAAGGTTTTCAGAGTCTCTTAAAGCCAATCAAAGTCTCTTAAGCCAATCAAAGGGCCTAGGGGCAGGGAAGATCTTTAAATCTGCATTTCCATTACACTTTTCTCTCTTGCTGACCCTAAATACCTAATTAGTGCCTAAATCTTATAATTTCTTCCTAAACAACATCTCTCCTATACGTCTCCCTCTGTTCAAATGCTAGCCATCACACTAGTTCAGGCCCTCATTGCCATGGACCTGGACTATTTCTAATTGGTCTTCCCTCAAATCTCTCTCCACTCTAATCAGTCCTCTACACCGCTGTCACTAGTAAGTAAACTCCAGTGGTTTACTATGTCCTCTAAAATCAAATGCATATTCCTTTGTTTGGCATTTCAAGGTCCTTACAATCTCCTGGTGTTTTTTTCCCCCATTTTTCTTAGATTCTACTTCCCTCCATGCATTTCACAGTTCTATTATACTGTTTCTCACACATGACAATCCATTTCTTATCTCTGTGCCTTTGCAGTTGATTCTCCCATGCCTAGAGTGCTTACTTTCCAATTTTTCAAACTTTTTTAAATCTCTGGATTCCTTTACGATTTAGTTAAAACACCACCTCCTCCAGGAAGGAGACCTCATCTTCACTCCATTGTCCATTCTCAATTTCCCATTGCTAGTGCCATACCCTCTAAGGGTACTGTTCATTTATTTTTTCAATTTATCTTGTATGTGCTTGAATTCTACACCATCTCCCCCATTAAAATGTAAGTTATTTAGATGAAAGGACTATTTTTTTTTCTTTGTATCCTTAAGTGGTGCCTGACTGACATTAGTCTTAGAGGCTTAGCTGGGTCATTAAAAGGTTCAGGGTAATTCAGTCTCATAAAATCCAGATCTTTCTATCTTTAACACCAGTTCTTTAACCACCTCCTGAGAAGCAACAGCATAGAGGAAATGATTAATCATTGATATGGGAGTCAAATTTAAATCAATTTTCTGTGTGGCTAGATTATCAACTGGTCCATAAGTATAATAGATATTATCTGAAGCTGAAAAAGTTTGTGACTTCCCCATAGTCACACAATTAATAAGAGTCAAAACAAAATCTCTCCAGACTCAAAATTCATTGAGTCATCGAGGATTGTTGCACAAATTTTTTATCCTAAATCTGCCCTTGATATCCCTCCAAGACTGAAGCCAATGATTTCTTAAGTTTATCTGAACACTGCACAATTACCTGAACAATTTAAGGTTTGTTAAACATTTCAAAGCTACGGTATAGGAGGCTGGAGAAGAGAAAGTGAAATAAAAAAGCATGATTAGAGACTGAGAGGTATTAAACCCCTGTAAGGCTCACAACATTCCCAAGTATGCTAGAACCAAATTAAAGTGTAATTGGAAAAATATTTGACAAAAATACAATAAGGCATAAATAATACAACATTTTAAAACTAAGTCAATATGCAGCTACAGGGTTCCTTATGTATAATTTAATGGTCTGCTTGAGTTTGACACTGGTGCTCTAGGGCATATTCTGTTTTGTTGGTGGCTGGGTCTATGGGGAAGCCTGACACTATGTAGTAGGACTGGAGGAGGGTGACAGGAGTAGAGGGTAGGTAGAGAGGAAGTGGTGGGCAGCTAGGTGGCACAGTGGATAGAATATTGGGATAATCAGAAAGACCCAAGATCAAATTCAGTCACAGACACTAGCTATATGACCCTGGGCAAGTCACTTAACCTCAGTCTCATTTATAAAATGAGTTGGAGCAGGAAATAGTTAAGTGACTTGCTTGGGGCCACATAGCTAGTAAATATCTGAGGCTGGATTTGAACTCAGGAGGAGGAGTCTTCTTGGCTCCAGGTTCAGCATTCTATCCATTATGCCACCTAGCTACCCCAAGCCTCCTCTTAGGAACAGGGGAAAACATAACAGCTTAGAAGCCACGATTGGAGAGCAGGGTGCCTGAATAATGAGTTCTTTTTTCATATTTAATAAGTTTGTCTTGATGTCTTTATTTACATCATTATAATTTTTCCCTGCATCCCTTTGCTTTCCAGAACTCTATCCTATATAACAAATAGTATTTTTAAAGAAAGAAAGGAAAAAAGTCAGAAAAACCAATCAATACATTGAAATAGTCCAAATACATGCAACATGTAACACCTTTTGTCCTGCTACTACCATGAAAGGGTAGGTTGGGGTATCTTCTCATGCCCTTTTACTCAAGTTCTACTTGCCCTTTATAATTTTGCTATGTTCACTTTTGATTTTTGCACATGTTCTTAGTAGTCATTATTTATATTGTTTTCTTGGCTCTGTTTACTTCAGTTTGCATTAGGTCACACAGATTTCTCCATGCTTCTCTATATTTATTACATGCACCATTTTTTATAGCACAGTAATATTCCATTACATTCATATAACATAATTTGTTTAGCCCTTCCTCAATTGATGGGATTCTACATTGCTTCTTATTCTTTGCTATCACTAAAAACATTGCTATAAATATACCTAATAATAGCTAACATTTATATAGTGGTTACTATGTGCCAGACACAAATATTTTGGTGTTTTGGGGGACTTTTTTAGTGTCAACGGATTCCTTGATATATAAGCCCAGTAATTTGGTTCAAATGGTATAGAAATGAATAATGGGTTCTTAATGTGGGTGCCTAGGAGTAGGGATGAGGGAATATATGAAAGGATAGGAAATTGGTAGAGATGGGAAAGGAATGCACCAAAAGAGGTATTATAAAACAAATTTAACTGCTTCAGAGTTTTGCTTTAGACAGGCCATGAACAAGATAGAATTCTCAAGGTGAGGTACCTGACCCTGCCTTTTGGTGCTACTTCTAAGCCATTCAGGTGAGAGTTGTAAGTCATTTTATCCCCTATAAAGAGATTGAAATGACTGAGCAAATAATAAAAGTATTGAAAAGTGATTGTAGTCTGCTGTCTATACTCATCTTTTTTGAAAACTATTGAAGTTATTGACAGAAAAGAACAAGAAGATCCTGTTCTTGAATGTTTCAGAATGAGTGATTTCTTTTTCAAGAATGACCTGATCATTTCAAGGATTATCAGAACATTTTTTTCTTGGCCCCAAGCCCAGGGATATACAATGAGGTGGTAAAAAATGTATTTTACTCTAAAAAAACAAACCCAACCCAACCCTGAAGCACTTTTTCTATGTGAGAAATAAAAAGAGAACACCCATGTAAAAAGGAAAACAAAACAAAACAAAGGAATAAATGAAGGATATTTAGGAGATGAGATGACTGTTCCTCTCCATTAGGTCACTCCTCTCCATTGGGCAGTTAGGTGGCACAGTGGATAGTACACCAGGCCAGGAATCAGAAAGACCTGAGTTCAAATGCTGCCTCAGACACTTACTAGCAGTGTCACCCTGGACAAGTCACTCCCTCCTGTTTGCCTCAGTTTCCTCATGTGTAAAATGAGCTGCAGAAGGAAATGGCAAACCACTCCAGTATCTTTGCTAAGAAAACCACAGAGTGAAGGAAACTGAAAAGACTGAACAACAACATCCATTAGGTCCAGGCAAATTTTACCATTCTTCCTTTGCTGCTGAGCAGAACCATAAGAAGCTAATTTTATGCCTGAGGCAAGATATACTCTAATTGGCGTTCTGTATTTGGGATAGTAAATGCAAGTGTCCCTCAGCTTTGTGTACCTATTTGCATCACTCTAGTTATGCCTTTGTGGGTGGGAACCAGAAGTTGTGCTGAATATTTCCTGGGAATTCACCAGGAATGTTGTATTCATCATTTGCTCATCTATGGGAAAAGGTCTTCTTGTGTGATTTTTCAACTCACTCTGACAAGTCTTTATTAAGAACTTATTATATTCAAGGTACTGTGCTAAGCTATGAGGAAACAAAGAGAATATGAAATAGACTTTGCCCTCAAGGTGTTTGCAATTACCTCAACTGACAGAATGTCCATATCCTTTATTTCATCCTACAGCCTTTCTGGTGATCTTATTGGGTAAGTATCTCCTAGATATGCTGCACATACTTGATGAATCTGGCTTATTCTTACATTTATCTCCTAACTTTATTGTTTTGACCATAAAGAACTAGCCATTTTCTACCTCATGAATCTTTTGATGGGTGTTGAAGTTTCAGATTTTGTTTTTGATTCTTATTTTTTTTTAACTCAGTGATTAAGTCTTTCAATACCATGAAGGTCAGGAACATAATAAATGTGAATGAATCAGCTTCAAAGCTGTTGAAGTCTCAAAACAATTGTAATAAATGTGTATTGATATAAACCTCTACAATCTAAATACAAAACTTTATTTCAGGATATCTTGGTGATAGAATTCTTCATTAAATAGTAGCGTCAACTTCTTCCTTTTGCTGACTCTATCCATAGTCCAATTTTTGAGTATCCAAAATCTGATGGGATAAATTTAGCTCTGCCTAGATGACTCAATTCATACACATAATGGAATAAATTAAGTAAGGGGTATGGGGAGGGAGAGAATTTCTTTTGCAGCAATTTGGTGTTTCGAATTCCACTTGCTTCTCTTCTGTCTCCCTGAGACACCCAGTCCTTCCTAGAAAACTTTACTGTCATCATAGTACCTGCAGAGTGATACCACTAACAGACCTGACTGTTTGTTTCTAAGTAACAACAGCTGTGCAACAGACTGTCTGAACAGTCCCTATTACAGAATGCAACATGGATCACTGAGACAAAGGCAGCCCCACACCAGCTGGCTCCGTGTCTCAGTGCATTTCTATTCCTGGATGATTTACCTGTTCTCAGTCCTGTCACCTTACTGTTTCTACCATCTAATTAAAAAACCCCTACATTACTGGATTCTCTCTGCAGTAAATTAGCAATGCTATCTGTGTTCTTTCAGAGCCCAAACTGGCCATTTTTACTTTATGATACATGATTTATTTTTAAATTCATAAAAGATGCTTGATTATTTATTTGTGGTATATTTTAGCTCTCTTGTAGAGTCTCGATCAGAGTAATCCTCTTCTAATGTATTCATATATAGTGAAGATCTAAATTTTCCTAATCATAATCATGTCAGCAAAAGTAGAACTGCTCTTAGGATAACATTTTAGTCTAGAAAATGATTTGCCTTTAAAAGGGATTCAATGGACATGATGACATAAAAAAAAAGCTGCAAAATTACACACAATCAGTTCACATAATCAAAACAGAAATGTTTTGTATTCAGCAAGGATTTCTTTTTACTATAATAAATGGAACCAAATAGTCCTTTTGGAATTCTGCAACTGTGTTACAGCTACAAATGCAAGAGTTGAGAATTCCACAGAATTAGGGACAAGCATTTCTGAAACTTTGGAGAGAGAAGGAAAAAAAAAGATTCCAGTGGGACATATTAAGGGAAATGAAATTAGGTTGTTTTCCTCCTCCCCAGCCACCAGTGTTCTGTCCCAGTTCTGACTTCATTAGTAACTCAGTAAAGTAAATATATTATATCCTTCTAAGTGGTCCTCAATTTATACAAATGAATACTTTTATATTATAATACTCTCCATTGCATACATGTTTATTTATATATGTATACATATATATGTATGTATATATTGCTTATTTTTATCTAGTACTGGAAACATGAGTTTTTTAAAAGAAATATTAGTGAATTGTTTTTTCAATCTGGACTGGATCAATCCCATAACATAGGGGTAATAGCAATTGGCTAACAGAATTATGAGGATGAAATAAGATCACATATGCAAAGTTTTGGGTGAACTTTAAAGTGGTGAACAACAATGAATTATTTGATCAAGAAATAGTTATACTGTCTGATGATAATGAAATTGGTTCTAGACTTCATTTCTATCTTTGGAAAAACTTCTCTATTTAAAAAATTCTTTCCAAGGAAAAGATACTACCAAATTATTTTCATGGTACCATTACCCCTTGAATTGAACATGGGGGAAAAAAATCTAATGGTCAGTAGTCTAAGATATAATTTAAATTGGGTTTAAAACCCATGAAATCTGTTAAACAATCTTGAAGGGGTGATATGAACACATAGATAATCCACAATAATACATTTAAATAGTGCTTTATATAGATGAGCAAAGTACTTTCCTCAGAGCAACTCTATGAAGTAGGTAGTGAGAAGATTATTATCTCTATTTTACAGTGTGGAAAAACTACAGGGGGCTTTATAAATCACCAAGACCAATCCTCTCATTTTATCAATGAGGAACTGAGACCAAGAGAGACATGTGACTTGCCCAGGGTTACATAACTATCAAATGTCAGAGCACTGGCCACAAACACCGAGTTAGTGCTCATGGATTCCCAGACGACGCCAAGTATGGGTGGTATTAAATTTAAAAATAAATATATTTATTTTTACATGTCTGAACCTTAACCCAAGTGTTCTTGACTTTAAGGTCACTGCATCATGATACCTCTTGCACAATACCTTCTTGGTCATCTAGCTAGGAAGTATATGGAGTGGAATTACAGCCTAGGTCTCTTCGTTTTAAGTCCAGCTCCTCATGATGACCCCATTCCCCTTAGTAAGACCATTTTGAGCCAGGAAGCTATGCTATAAATGAAATTGACTAGAATGGTATCAGGGATAGAATGCTTTTAAATGTTAAGTAAAGCTTCAGTGGTGGGCGTTGTTGTGATAGGTATTCAGAAGATATTCCTACAAATAAAACTGTTGGAATTACTATCCTTCAAGAATAGCTATATCTCTACGTAAAACTGTAAACACTGACTGACCATGAGCATTATAATATAGCAAGGAGTAAACAATTATACAAATAATTGTACCCTCAAATCCTACTACTAAATTAAAAATACAGTTTTAGGATTTAATTATTTAGATTGTTTATTTACAATGAGTAAATTAATCAGATATCACCCTGTTTGTCTGTTTTGTTTGTGTAGATCTTGTCACTTTAGACATGCTGATCAAATTCTTGTACTCCTTAAGAGTCCTTATGGGTTTATCAAGATACTGGATTTAAGTTTCTTGACAGCAAGGATGGTTTCATGTTTGGTTTTGTATCACTGATACATTGTACCTTAATTGATTGTCTTTATAAATTATACTATAGTCATAATATGGGGAATATATATTAATCATTCCACTCCCCTCAAAGCCCTGATTAGCCCCATTTTAGAAAGGACTATGTTTTTTTTTATTTGCAGGTGTTGAACTATATGAAAGGAAAATTGTGTGTCCCCCCCATTCTCAGTATAGAAAATATATATTCTTAGATACTGTGCAATCAAGTGTTAATTGTATAAGGAACACATGCTTTATTTAATTTTACATGTAAGTCATTTTCTTAAGTTTGTGGTAATGTGTTTCTGTTGATGAAACTATGTCTTCAAAAAATGGACTTGCTTTTTCTCTTAGTTAAGACATAGAGAGAAGAAAAGGACCATGGACTCTTTTCATTTATTAACATCAATTTAGTAAAATAAGGCTTGGCCAACTCTAATTTCTGAGTTACATGTCCCCCTTTAATGTTTCAGGTTATAAATCAAAATCTTTCCTCAGTCCCCTTTGATGTGAATATGGCCAATAGAGTAGCTAGTTTTATAGTCAACTTCTTTAGTCAACTACTGTAATAGTAATGAAATTGGAAGTTCCTTTTGTATTGCTAAGCTGAGAGGTACTTAGCACTTAGTAATTAATCAAGCCTCTGTTAAGGAAACAGAAGGTAGGAACCCTTGTTGCTGATGTAACAGGAAGGGGTTGGCTGAAACAGGAAGGAACTAATGGTGTGTGTGTGTGTGTGTGTGTGTGTGTGTGTACACACTGTGAGCTTCAGCATGGAATAGGAACAGCATGGAGAGCTAGACAAGGACATGGGAACTGTCTGCCTTTGAACCCAGGTGATAGTTTGGTGAATCCAGGTAGAACAGGGAATCTGAGAGACCACCCCAAGTCAAGCTGAAAAAAGACTTTACTTGGATACTGTGTACTGAGAAATTGTAATTTACTAGTAACCTAGGGGTGGAAGACTTGTGTATTTTCTGATGATTGAAGAGTGATTGATGACTGAATAAGTGACTGACTTATAACTTGGTGTGCCCCATGAGTGGAGAACTTTGACTATTGTATTTTGTGAACCTTAAGGAAGCAAGCCTTCTTAAGGATGATTGAATGACTGAGTAAGGGGGTGTAGCATCAAGCACCCCAATATCCCCAGGGTGAATGCCAACACAGGTTCTTAGATCTGCTTTTCAAAAGGAAAGCAACTCAAAATGGGTTAACAAGCTTACTTTAATCAAACAAACACACATTACCTAGTTTAGGGGAAAAAAGTCAGCACCCCGAACTTCAGAGTTACAGAACTTACAGATCAAACAGACAGGCTTCCAAACTGTCCAACCATTATATCAATACCAAATCACAGTTACCAGAGAGGGAAGCATCAACATCTGGGTTTTCAAAGCCAGGGGGCTCTCAACAACAGCTTCCCAGAGTCTCATCTGGTCAAATTCACACAACACTTCTCAAAGTGAGCCCCAAAGCAAAGCCCCTCATCAGGGCCTATATAGCCTTCTACTGGCTCAGAGAATGTAAAAAACTTCTTGACCCACAGCCCAATCACAAAGTATCAAGGTGTGGGCTTTCCTGAAAAACAAGCCTCCCACCACAAGCTCCAGGTGCACTTAAGCTAGGGGCAGGGAAGATCTTTAAATTTGCATTTCCATTACAGGAGGCAAGCCTCCTTAAGGATGATTGAATTATTAAATGAATGTACTTTGTGACTACTGTGGTGAAAACTATGTGGCCATTTTAGTGATAAGCTGTTGTGAATGCTGTATTTTGATTCTCTGTGATAAGTTGTAACATTGTGAATGCTGAACCTTGATTTTCTGTGAATGTTTTGCTCTGATTTGTTATTGAATAAATAGTGTTCACTATATTGTGTAATCAGAACCTTGAAAAGCTGTTCACAGCAGCCATCTTCTGGAAAGCTGCTTGTGCTTGGCTTTACAACTACCCAGCCACAGAGAACTGGCCACAAACACAGAGTCAGTGATCATGGATTCCCAAAGGAAGCCAAGTATGGAGATGGTACTAAAAATGGAAATTGTCCTTGCTTGGTCTCCATTTTATGATTTCCACCATCACTACTCCATTACATTTCTTCTACCCCCTTTATCACAAGTGCTAGGTGTGTGTTAAAAGAAACAGATATTCCCTTTTGGTTGGACTATAGTATATAGACTAGGGGTTTCACTGGCATTTTGTCCCATAAGACTGTCTTGATGGGTTTCTTGAATGACATCCATTATTTTTTCTTTAGTCTAAGACTCTATGGTTCTGTTGATGGGTCTATGTATTAAAGACCTCTTGACACAAGGGTTATACTATAACTGTCAGGATTGTCTTTGACTAATTTTCCTAGCCAACTTGAAATACTAAAGAGAGTTAGTAATGCTCCAACCATGTAAGCTTCCTCATAGATGTGAGAGTCCCAGCCTGCAACAGATACAGGAAGTCACTGAACTGTAATTCATGACCTTGGCAACCTCTTTGGAAAAACTAGTGCCTTTTTAATACAGGGGTTTAAGTAGCGGTTCTGTAGTATGGTGAAGAGGAAAGAGCTGTCTATTTGGCACCAGAGCACCTGGATTTCCTGGTTCTACCTCTCCCTAGTTATGTGACCTTGGGGAAGTTGTTTAACCTCCTGAGGCTTGATCTTCCTCATCTTAAAAATTAAGGCTTTATCTCAAACCTCAGAGTTTGCAGTGCTGCTAGTATTCATCAAGGTTTACATAAATTGGAAAAATTATAATTTCCAAAATTATAAGCTCTTATGAGGCTATGTGTATATGAGAACAAGGACCTCATAAATGTGGCTATTGTGAGAGGCTGTGGATTGAGGGCTATAGATTAGGGTCAAATTTGTGGCAGAGATTGAGGAAGCGAAGAAAATAAGATAAATAGGATGCCTGGTTTCTAATAATCAACAACTTATTTATGTATTTATTTACCTTCCACACCCTTGTCCATAATTTTATTTAGCCCATTTTATAGATGAGAAAACTGAAGTTGTGAGAGGTTACCTTTCCATAATCACATAGCTAGTAAATGTTTTAGCCCAGATTCACACCCATATGTCTTAATTCCAATGTGCTTGGCTGTTTGTGGGCTACAAAGATAAATATGACAGTCCTTACACTTGATAAGCCAATAATAAAATACAGAAAAAGACAGGGATATAAATAAATATAATACAAATTAGAACATTACAAAGTATGATGAAAGAAGTGAGGAGAATTACTTCTAGCTATGGAGGGAATCAGGAAAGGCTTAATTGATATGGTAAAAACCTAACTGTACCCTAAAGACTTTTGATAGGAAACCAGTGGAGCACAGTAGAAAGATCAATAATGTACTTGAAGTCAGACAGCCTGGCATGAAATCCTGCTTCTTCCAGGAATGACCTTAGAAAAGTTACTGAATCTCCTAGATCCTCATTCTCCTTTTCTATAAAATGAGAGAACTGAACTGGATCACCTCTAAAATTAGTCAACAAACATCTATTAAGTAATCATGTATGCCAGGCACTGCACTAAGTATGGGATACAATGGCAAAATGTGTTCACTCACACACACATACAAACAGAGTCCCTGTTGTGAAGGTGTGTATGTTCTATTGGGGAAGACAACATATATATACACACAAAGTACACACAGAGTAGGTGGAAAGTAGTCTGAAAATGGAAAAGGCATTAACAGAGGGGATTGGGAAAAGCCTCCTACAGAAAGTGAGATTTGAGGTCCTTTCCAGATGTGACATTCTACAACTGTGAGAGAAATCTGAAAGTAAGAATTTGATAGTATGGCTTCAGGAATTGGTCAATAGCCCAATTTGACTATAACAAAGTTCATGAAAACAGATGTGATGAGGCTGGAGAAGGAGTCTGAAAGCTGACTGTGGATTTCTTTAATACTACCACTAAAGGAATTTGGTCTTTTATTTGGTAGGCAATGAAGAGCTACTTTTTCATAGTATGAGAATAAAATGATCAGAGATATTTAATTATGTGTAATTTGTGATGTGCTCTCCAATGCAACAAGCTTTAGAACTTTATAGGTAATAGGAGAAATAGTCAAAGAATGAGTAAAAAAAAAACTTTAATTCTTCAGGGAATGTGATATTCCATGACTCACAACCACACAGCATCACTAGAATAGTGCTATTAAGAAGGAAAAGCATAAGGTAAAAAAAAGAAAGAGAAACACACCCTTTCAGTGGGATTCTGGGTCCAATTTACTGTACATTTGACATGTTTATCCAAGACATGGATGGAGGACTTCAGAGGATTTCCATCCTCCTGCAAATCATCCTCTGTTTTTGGCCATGGAATATTAATCTCCAAAGAATTAACTTTTAGAATTACCCAAAGGGCAAGTACAGATGGTACACATAAGCAGGTTATGACATATTGACAGCAAATAATTACATGAGAGAAATGGAAAAATAATATTTTTGAGAACAGTTTTGTTTCTGTTTAGTCATTCAGTCATGTACAACTCTTTGTGAACCCCATGAACCATAGCATGGCAGGCCTTTCTATTCTCCACTGTCTTCTAGTCTGTCTAAGCTCATCTTATCTCATTTGAGCCTCACAACAACAATATGAAGTAGGTATTATTATTAATTCCACTTTACAGCTGAGGAAACTGGGACTGAAAGTAGTTAAGTGGCTTGCTCAGGGAAACACACCTAGTTAGTGACTAAGGCAGGATTTGAGCTCAGGTCTTCTTGACTTGAAGAACAATACTCTTCCTCTTTGATTCCTGATAGAAAGGATGTCACCAGAGATATGTAACCAGACTGGTCATATAGAGAAAATGAAAGATCTGTGGTAGGCAGCTATTAACAGTATCACAATGTTCGGAATTCTAGAGCAAGGCCCTAATTTCATTAAATGGACCTGTTGTAGTGAAATTTCAGGAGAACCTTAATGAGTGTCACACTGGATGGTCAGAAATGGATGGGCTGTGATCTACATTGTTGGAGAAAGTCCCACATAGAAGAAAGAAGAGTTTCATCAAAGTATTAAAGAAAAATTAACCAAAAGAGTTTAACATTTAATTAAATCCTCTACTCGATTATCAAAGTTATCTTCCTAAAGTGCGAGTCTGAGTTTGTCACCTTCCTAATTAATAAACTCTAGTGGCTCCATAATTCCTCCAGAATCAAATATAGAATCTTCTTTTTGGCTTTTAAAATCCTTTATAAAATACCTCCTTCCTATCTTTCCAGCCTTTTTTATGCTTCACTCTTCTTTTTTTTATGTTGAAGATGTAATTTTGATAGATAATTGTTCTTACATAGAAGCACAATAAAATACATCACATTCTGAAGAAACTACAGTGATAAGAATAGGGAAAATTCAAATCAAAATCACCTTGGACTACAAGAGACACAGGTTCCACCAAAAGTGATTATCAGGAAATGATATGTTTTATAAAGCAGAAACTTTAAAGATTGATTGCATTACACTAAAAAATTTGGACTTGCAAATGAAGAAACCTTTCTAATAATTCAATTTAACTGATCAGCAGCTTGGAGATGGCAACTTTACTTTTCTCCATGTACTCCATGATCCAGTGGTACTGGCCTTCTTGCTTGTTTCTCACACAAAACATTCCGTCCCTCAGTTCCAGGCATTTGTATTGGCTTGTCCCCGCTAGCTGGAATGCTCTCTCTCCTTGTCTCTGCCTCCTAGCTTTCCTGGCTTCCTTCAAGTCTCAACTAAAATCCCACCTTTTTTAGTTTTTTGTGGTCCCCCTTAATGCTAGTATCTTCCCTGTGTGATTACCTCAAAGTTATCCTGTATATATCTATATATATCTATATATCTATATCTATATCTATATCTATCTATCTATCTATCTATCTATCTATCTATCTATCTATCTATATAACTGTTTGCAAGTTTTCTCCCTCATTATATTGTGAACTCCTTTAGGGAAGGACTACCCTTCAATACTTCCCCCTCCACCCAACAGTTTTGCTCACACACACACACCCCATCTTTTTTTTTTAAATCCATATTGCCTAGCACAATGCCTGTTGTATACTAAGTTCCTTATAAATGCTCAGTTGCTTTCTATCAATCCTTCATACAAAAGGTATTAATATGGTTAATCTAACCATATTACAATCTGACCAACAATAATCAATGGTTCTATTTGACCAGTCTACTGCAAAAATAAAACACTTTAAAAATGAAGCCTAGAAGTGTCGCTGACTACTTATGGACCACTAAGAATAAATATCAGGTGCTTGGACAGAACTTCGGGGGAAGTACTGCCCTTGTCATCTGTTGGAGTACATGAGCATGATTGCTGCTCAAAGTATTTTCTTTCAAGTTAAGGGTCCATGTGGAAAAGCCTGTGTGGGTTTTTCCACTGCTAAAAAAAATGAGAGCAGCAATATATAATTTTAAAAACCTGAAATGGTGAAATTGGCAGCTAAATTGACTTTTGGGGGGGGTGGATTCTGTAGGAAATGTGTTGGGATATTTGAAGAAATAAGTCATGTTTCAAAAAATACCCGCACAATGAATTTCCAGAGCATTTGTTAATTTAAAAGTTCTGTGGAAAGTTGAACATACAAATAATCTATTCATTTTCTTCATAATTAATATCTTTCCTGTTGTTCATTATACCAAATCTGAAGGAGACATAGAATAATAGAATTTTGCAGAAGAAAGAATTTAGAGAGTAACTCCAAATCTAATTTGACAGATGAGAAAAATGAATCCCAAAGTGCAAGGTTATTGCTCCTGGTCATTGTTGATGGTTAAGCTGGAACTCAGGTCTCTTGACTTCCAGGTTTATACACAGTAAATATATTTATTTAATAAATAATTCTCTGTTTTTTCCTCCATCTCTCTGTCTGGGGCAGTACATCTGAAACCATAATTGCTTTACTGTCAAGCATTTCTACCATTATGAATTCACTGTAAATTAGAGTTTTGTCTAGATGACTTGAAGTTGAGTTCCTTGCCCATGATCAAAAAGTTAGTATCTATGAGATTGAATCTAGTTGTTCTTAACTCCATGGCTGGCTCTATGGGCTATACCAAACTGCTTCTCTGGATGTGTCTTCTATTCCTGCATCTATATAAACCTCACATAACCTGTTGTTCAGTTGTTTCTGACTCTTTGTGACCCCATGGACCATAGCATACCAATGTTGTCCATGGGGTTTTCTTGACAAAAATCCTGGAGTGGTTTGCATTTCTTTCTTCAGTACATGCACAATTTTTAATATCTCAAAATGACACAAAAAAGACCATTTTGTAGCTAATTTTTCCAACATATTACCAGAAATTATACTGTTGGGGAGAATTGCTATCATCTTCTGAACAGACATGGACTTAGTTTTAAATGAACACATAGGTATCTTAGCAAACACAATGTTCGGCATAGAATGGGGAGGAAGGATCGTAAAACACAATGTCCTAAAAGATATGATTATCTTTCAACATGTTTTCCATTTTCTTCCCACTACAAGCCACCTGATGATAAAAATGACAGAAAAAAAGTTAGTTCTTGTCTTGACTGTCTTCCTGACTCCCAACTATGTCATTTTAACGAACAGAGGCATACAACCTATTTTTACTTTTCTTTTCTGCATCAGTTCCAATTCCTTTTTATATACTTGCTTTTCTCTTGGTGTCAGATTCCCTCTAAATGATAGATTGTAATCTCAGCCACAGGAGAAATGAAACTCAAAATGGATGGGTGTGATTTTTTAGAGATGTGGGCTCCAGGCAGATGGTACCTATGGTGAATTGAGTCTCTAGCTGAACGTTCATATTAGTTTCATTTTACATCATCCCATTTTACTACACCTTTAAATTCTTTTAGAGGAGCTTCTCTGTCTCATTTTGGATGTCTATAGCATTTTATTTCTTGTGTGTATATTAAATAAATCTTCCTTATAAAACCACAATGCTTTGAAAGCTTTCATGTCCAAGGCCATACATATTAAGAAAAGCAATATAATACAGTGAAAAGAAATTAGGACATGGAACCTTATGACCTAGGTTTTCTATTGGGTTTCAACAGTAGTCAATCAGCTGTAGGCAAGCCATATAACTCCCCCCACCACACACACACCCTGAGTTTTCACATATGTAAAATGTACGTGATTAATGATTTCATTACCTACCTCACAGGTGACTGTGAGGGAACATTTTGTAGTCTACAAAGCCTTGTATAGATATATGTGAGCTATAAGTCATGGAAATAAAATCTTAGTCCAAACTGGTGATTTTAGATTCTGGAAGAATTAAACCTTTTCAGACACGTATTTACATTTATATGTACATGTATACAAATATCACCTCGTCTAATTAAATACTAAGCTCCCTGAAGGCAGGGACTCTCTAAATATACACTGAAAAATTAATTATGGGTTTCCCTCAGGTTTTATATAAACAAATTGGGAGGGCAGATATGTGACTTTTAGTTATCAACAGGAATAATTCTCCACCCACAATACAATTGTGAGGCAGATAATTTATAGTAGATAGTCACTTCTGCATTAGGCTATTGTTTTGCAGTTGTTTTATTAGGAAGCTTAAAAGATGGCTGGTAGCAAATGGATAGAGCACTGGACCTGGAAACAAGAATACCCAGAGTTAAAATTTGACCTTAGATACTTAAAAGATATGTGACCATGGGCAAATAACTCAAGTATTCTTTGCCTCCGTTACCTGAATTATAAAATGGGGATTATAATATCACCTACCTTATAGGGTTGTTGTGAGGATCCAATGAAATAATATTCAATAGTATCAGGCACATCCCTTACCTGGGAGAGAAATTAAGGAAAAAATTAAGCAGGATTAACTATACAACTTCTCTGTCTTCCTGAGTCAGAATTTTCCAGGGTGGCTTCATTAATTTGTTTAAAGTCAAGTCTCCTATCTTAAGATACATCTTAAGGCCATAGAAAGACTTAGTCTTACTCTATTATATATAATGCTGACTCTTGGTTTTAGATAGATAATATTTACCATATTAGAGCAAAGTTCATTTATTACTGTGCTTTTTTTAAACAGACTTGGTGTTGTATTTTGTCAATAGTTTTGTCTAAATTTATTGACATGATCATTCCATATGACATTTTTGTTATTAATATGATCTATTATATTTATGTTTTCTTAATATGAATACAACCTGGTTATGGTGTACCATATTTTTAAATGTTGCTTTAGCTACTTTCTTGTGGTTTGTTAAATATGTTTGTGTCACAATTCATTAGGGATATTGGTCTGTAGTTTCCTTTGTTGGCTTCCCCTGGTTTATGAACCAAAATCATGTTCATATTGTAGAAGGAACTTGGTAGGATCCATTCTCTTCACATTTAAAAAATTTTATGTAATACTGAAATTCATTGTTATTTGAATGGCTGAAGTAATTGACTTGGAAATCCATTTGGTTCTCAGAATTTTGTGTTTGGGAACTCATTTATGGTTCATTCAATTTATTTTTCTGAGATAAGTTATTTAAATTCAGTTTTTCCTATTCTGTCAATCTAGATATTTTATATTTGTGTAACTCTTCAACCATTTAATTTAATTTAGTTTTGCTGACACATAAGTGAGCAAAATACTTCCTAATAAATCCTTTTATTGCTTCTTTACTTGTGAATTCTATTTCATTTTTAATATTGGCAATCTGATATTTCATTTTTAAAAATCAATAAATCTATTTAACCAGATTGACTAATGTTTTGTTTATTTTATTAGTTTTATTCCCCTATGAAATAACTTGGTTTTATTGATTCAATTTTTTAAAATGTTAATCTCCTCTTTGATAACTTAATGGAAACACAAAATTAACAATTCTAACCATGATTGGGAATGGGAAGAACTCTCACTTATAAAATGGAAGAGGATAGTAGGTGGATTAAAAATCATAATCCATCAGTATTTGTTTATAAGAAACAAAGTTTCCCATAGAGTTAAAATAAGAGGACAGAGAATAATTTATGTTTCCTTTGCACTCACAAAAGTAGGTGTAGCTATCATCTTCCTATTACATGAAGCAATAGGAAAACAGATATGGTTAAGAGAGAAGAATTAAAGACCTCATGTTATACTGAAATGTACTATGGAAGATAAAATAATTTTGCATGCATCCAATGACATTGCATCTAAGTATATAAAGGAAAAGTTAAATTATAGGGAGAAATAGAAAACAAAACTATAACACTTGGGATTCAATTACTACTTTCAGACCTAAACAAATCTAATAAAATTACTGAGAAAGAAGGTAAGGGCCTGAGTATAATTTTAGAAAAGTTAGATATGATAGATGTTTAGATATTACTAAATAGGAATTAAAAAGGAGGGCACATATATCACAGCTCATCAGAAAACCTTTTTCAAAAATTAACTATGTATAATGGTATAAAAACATGGTAAATAAATACAGCAAATAATAAACAATAATAATAATAAATAATAAATACAGAAATAATAAACATATCATTTATTAAGATCATCACCATAAAAAATATAACCAAGAAAGGACCCTTAATGCATGAAAGCAAACTTAAATGGAGACTGAGTAATTTAAATCTAGTAACTGATAGGACTCAAAGAACAAATTATAGAAATAAAAGATAACTTTCCTTAAAGAACATGGCAAAAATAAGACACTATGTTAAAACTTTTGAGATGCAATCAAAATAGTCCGCAAGGGAGAATGTACTGCTAAGGACTTTCATCAACAAAAGAGATAAATAAGCTAAGCATGAAACTAAATAAATAAATAATGGCAACTAAATATCAAAATAGAAATTCTGAATGATCCCCACCCTCATAGCAGTATACTATATGATATAGGTTCTACATATACCTTCACATTAAATATTAGTTAAGTTTTAAAGAAGAATTATAACCCATGGAATGAATAATGAGGAAGAAGAAACAAAACAAAATGAAAAAGAGTGCAAGTAGTTTGCTTCAATCTGCATTCAGACTCCATAATTCTTTCTCTGGATGTAGATAGCCTTTTCAATCATGAGTCCTTTGAGCTGACTTATAACCTTGCATTGCTAAGGGGAATCCAGTCTATCAAAGTCAGTCATCACAGATATGATGTGTCTGTAACTGTGTACAATGTTCTCCTGGTTTTGTTCCCCTCACTCAGCATCAGTTTATATAAGTCTCTCCAGGTTATTATGAAATTTGTCTGCTCCTCATTTCTTATCACACAATAGTATTCCACTACATTCATATACCACAACTTGCTAAGTCATTCCCCAGTTAATGGGCATCCCCTTGCTTTCTAATTCTTTGCCACCACAAAAAGAGCTGCTTGTAAAGTTAAGCACAGGGCAACTTTCCAGAGGACTGCTGCTGTGAACAGCTTTAAGGTTCTGATCAAGTAGTATATTGAACTCTCTATTTATTCAACAGTAAACTAAAGCAAAACATTTCACAGAAACCAAAGTATAGCATTCACAATGTTATAACATAATAAGTTATCATTAAAGTGGCCACATAGTTTTAAACAAAAGATATTCAGTAAGTCCTTAATTCAATCATCCTTAAGAAACAAGCCTCCTTAAGGGACACAAAGTACAAAGGTCAGAGTTCTCCACCCCAAGTCACATTGTCTTAATCTCTCAGTCAAAACATCTTTCTTCTTGATTGGAGATTAGTTTCCAATCATCCTTAACTCAATCATCCTTAAGAGGTACAAGGTACAGAGTATAGAGTTCTCCTACCCCAAGGCCACAGTAAATCATGATTTTCTCAGTCAGCAGTAAGTCCCCAAGGAGAGGTCTTTTCATGTTGACTCAAGACTGGCTTTCAGATTCCATGGCTCCTCTTCGATTGCTCTAGCTCCTGCCTGAGTCTATCCAATCATCACCTAGATTCACAGGTAGACAGCTCTCAGCTCCTCATTCAGCTCCTCATCTAAATCCTCATCCAGCTCCTCATCCAGTTCCTTGCGCAGTTCCATATTGAAGCTCTCAGTGTCCAGTCCACCTCAAGTCCTTCACAGTTTCTGTTTCTTGGAAGACAAAGCTTAACAGAGCCACAATGATATCATGGACATTGCTGGCACCATCATCAATTCACTGTCTGCCTGTGAAATCAATACAGACCCACCAACAAGGCTTGAGAACTCAACATACATCATCAGTATGATCCTAGGACCTCTGAAATCCTCCTCCAGGATTTCTTTAAACAGACAGCAAGAAAATCTTCTTTCAGGGCTTCTGGTAAGGTCCCAGGGCTTCTGTATAAAGTATCACAAACAAAAATCAACACAGACAGAATAGACAAACAGAGTGCCTGGCCTCCACAAACTTCCCAGTTCTCAGTTCTGCTCTCTCCCAGCTTGAGCTTCTCCTTGCATACGGTCATAAGTTCCTCCCTGTTCCACCCTTTACTGTTGCATCAGGAAGTTCCCCCCACTGTGGGTTTCACAAGTTCTGTTTCTTAACAAAGACCTGGTAATAATCATGGGCAAGGCTGAAAAGAAACTTGAACTGAAATAAGGTGATAAATAATTAAATAGAGGTGCTAAGTACTTTTTTGCTTGCCATTACAATGCTATAAATATATTTGAACATATGGATCCTTTTCCCACTTGTATGATCTCTTTGCAGTATAGCCCTAGAAGTGGTATTGCTGGGTCAAAGGGTATGCAAATTTTTATAGCCCTTTGGGCATAGTTCCAAATTGCTCTCCAGAAGAGTTAGATAAGTTCACAACTCCACCAACAATGCATCAGCATTCCAGTTTTCCCACATCTTCTCCAGCATTTATCATTTTCCAATTTTGTCATGTAAGTCAATCTGACTAATGAGATATGGTACTTAATAGTTGTTTTGATTTGCATTTCTCTGATCAATAGTGATTTAGAGCTTTTTTCATATATTTATAGTTATCTTCAATTTCTTCTTCTGAAAACTGTCTGTTCATATCCTTTGACCATTTGTCAATTGGGGACTAACTTGTATTCTGATGAATTTGACTTAGTTCTCTGTATGTTTTAGAAATGAGATCTTTTCCAGAGATACTGTTTATAAAAATTCTTTCCCAATTTTATGCTTCTGTCTTAATCTTGTTTATACTGGCTTTGTTTGTAAAATTTTTTTTCAATTTAATGTAATAAAAATTATCCATTTTGCATTTTGCAATGCTCTTTCTCTCTTGTTTGATCATAAATTCTTCCCTTCTCCATAAATCTGACAGGTAAACTATTTCTTTTTCTCCCAGATTTCTTATAGTATTAGCTTTCTTTCTTACCTTTTAAATCTGACCTTTTATTATCCACCTTCCAACACTGAAATTTATAACTACTCCTTCCTAATTCTACACTACCTGGTAAATCCTTTTCTCCCTTATCCATGCCCTACCCATTTCTCTGCCAAGAGTAGTGTATTTCTGTGACAAAGTGTGTGTATGTAGTATTTAACATGCCTTTTTACAGTTCAGATAAAATTGGGGTTCACATTATGATCCTGTATTCCTTCTTCCATGAATGCTTCTTCTCATTAACCTCAATTTTGGGAAATAGTAATTCATCACTTTTCCCTCTTCTCTTCTTTGACAAATTTCTTTTTATTTCCTTTCAGCAAAAGTAAATAAAATTACCATCAGATCCTTGGTTTAGCACAGTGTCTTACACATAGTAGGACTTTACTAAATATTTTTTTTTTTAAAGCAATTGGGGTTAAGTAACTTGCTCAAGGTTTCATGGCTAGTCATTATTTATGTGTGGGTGCTCATTTTCTGAGGCCGGTTTTGATCCTGGGTCATCCTAACTCCGAGGCCGGCACTCTTATTCACTACACCACCTAGCCGCCCCCTTACTAAATATTTGATTAATTGATTGATCTTACTTAATTTTGACTCTGGAAAATTCTAGCACACTGAAAGAATATTTTACTTTTCTCTCCCTATAAGAATGTATATACTTCATTATATTTTAGCTCTATCCAAATGTATTTAGCCTTTAAGGTTTTTCTTGACTTCTGTTTTTGTTTTAAAGTTTCTACTCAGATCCTTTCCTCCACCCCCTCCCCTTCCCCTGTCTAATCTGGAATACTTGAAAGTCCTCTATTTCCCTAAAGGTTATTTTCTCCCCCTAAAGAATTAGCTCAGTTTTGCAGGGTAAGTTATTCTTTGCTATAATATTTTTTTTCTTTCATCCATAGTAGCAGTTGCCAAGGCTTGTGTGATACAGACTGCAATTCCTTAGTGTTCCAACTGTTTTTTTTTTCTTCTTTATGCCAGTACTTATTCTTTGATCTAATTTTTCTCATAGTCTTAGAATGTCATTGACTGTTTCTGGGAGTCCTTTATTGATGAAATTTTTTTAAATCTTCTTTTCTAAACACTTATCTTTCACCCAATCCAATTTTTTTTGTCTTTTGCTTCAGTTCTTCTAAGGATTCTTGTAATCCTTGTGGCCAAGCCATTTTCTCACCCTCACCCCCACCCCAAGACTTTCTGCTTGTAATTGTCCTGAGTTACTGTCTTCCTCTGATTATACCTCTTGGTATCTCTTGACCTATAATATTTCTTTATAGTTCCCAATCAGGGAATGACTTTGGGGCCGCTAGGTGGTACAGTGACTAGAGCACTGGCCCTGGAGTCAGGAGGACCTGAGTTCAAATCCAGCCTCAGACACTTAACACAAAAACTAGCTGTATGACTTTGGGCAAGTCACTTAACTCCATTGCCCATTGCCCTCCAAAAGGGGGAAATATATATATATATATTTCTTTATAGTATTTGGTGTCTTCTTTTTATTCATATCTCCAGATTCAGTTCTTTCTTTGGAACTTTGTGTCAGGGCCATGCTCTGCTCTGTCCTTCACTTTTTGATGGGATGGTCAGAATGTGTTTGTTTCTCAGTTTCTTAGGCTCCTGCCACTGACTTTGACTTTTCCTGGTGTATCAGCACTCAGAGTACTGGATAATTTGTGTTTAGGGCTTTCTGGAGTATCTCTTGTCAGATTGCTCCCTATATGTGGATTTCCTCGTGTGTACCAGTCAGAATGCTGCCAGCTCTCAGTCATTCATCAATGGTCTGGGTGGTCAGGGCTCTCTGAGTTTCAGACAATCTCTCTGGGAATCCCTCTCTGAGGTTCTTGCCCTATGGCCACTAAGACCTATCAGGCTTCATGGACCCTTAGAACATCTCTGTTCCAAATTTTTGGTTTGTTTATCAGTGTTTGCATTGTTGTTGTTGTTTTCATAGTAGAAGGGGCCCAAAGGCTTCTGCTTGTCTTTTTATGCAATCCTGGGCTGGAAGAGGGAGCTTAAAGTTTTTTCTCTTTGGATTTCTTGATCATTACTTGATATGATGGCAGACTCAGATAAGTTGCCAATCTATACTCATGAAGTGCATTTCCATATTAGGAGTTTCCAACATTGATTAAATAACAGTTCTAAACCATAACGGGAATAGCTAAGATTTATATAGTGCTTTATAGTGACTAAATTGATCTTCAGAGCATCACTGTGACATAACCATCATAAGTATTCAGTTTTACAAATGAGGAAACATAGCTAAAATACAGCAGAGACAGACTTGTAACTACATCTTCTGACTCTAAGAATACTTCCACTATACACCCTTTTAATTAACTTTAGTCATATTGTTTTAAGTAGGAATTTCTATATCTCAAATTTGACCTCAAATATTCTAAATTTGTAGTCAAATTTCCAAAACGTATTGAGTGATAAAAATCACTTATTCAGTGATAAAATAATCAACCAGCTTAAACTAGGGTTATATGGAATGTGTGTGCATATGTACATGTGAGTGTGTGTATTCTAGAAAACTTAAAAATTAGATTAATTCAGAATTATTTCTATTTTTGAAACTCTATTCCTTTATTTGAATCTCATTTAAATATTGGCAATTCAAAATGAAAATATAATACTCCCAGAGAAATCATGAATTAAAAAAAATAAAGAACAAAATACATTTAGATAGATATAGATATATGGAAAGTTACACACATGCAAACACACACAGAACAATCTTATTTTCCTTCTATATGTGAAGAATTGGCTGTATATGTTAATATTGTTATCCTTACTCAGATAAAACTTTTATTTTATGAGAATTTCACCTATAACCATTCTCAGTCTCTACCTCTTTTCATTCTTTTTGTTTTGGTTATAATCTTTTCTTATTTCTCTGAGAGGAATGTATAAAATTGGACTTTTTGTCTAAGTGTGGTCTTAATGGATCAAAAATTTCTGTAGCCCCCTTGAAACTGACAGGATGGGGTCTTTCCAATAGACCACAATTTTGCCATCTCTCACTGTTTGAGGATCTTTCTCTTTGCCTCTCAGGGGGTAGGATACTCTTCCGCATACTAAGTCTCACCATCACTGATTGCTGCAGGCCAACATGCTCTATCTCTATCTGCTGCTGTTCCCCCTCAACTACTAATGGCAATGTTACATTTCTCCAAATTGTGCTTCAGCATCTCCTCAAAGTATTTTCTTTTGGTCCCTGAATCTCACACACAATTGCACTCAACACCTTGATGTCATTTGGGTTCACTCAGCACATACTACTCAGCTACTTCACCGTAGCTGAGCTGTTATGAGGACGACTTTGATGCTCACAGATGGACTGTTCCCTTAGAAATCTCATTGTTGCAGACTTTGTTCCAATACTCAGGCTTTGTAGGCTAACATTTAAGGAGAAAAAAAAATCCAGAAAAACAGGAATCCTAGATAAGTCTTGTTCAAAGGTTAAATAAGAATATAAATAGATTGATAACCATTTAGTTTCTGTACTGTCATGTATATAAGCAGGCAAGATTTAAAAGCCACATTACTATTTTTTTTCCTGGGCCTAATGATCTTTTCCTCTGGTGTGAATGTGGAGGGACATATTGAGAACATGAATCATTTAACTGGGGACATTGGTAAGAGAGAGAGAGTATCTGGAGAAGGCCATGCAGAACAATAACTAACTTTGAGTTTATGCCATATGAAGGTGTCTATTGGAATGGAGAAGAGATTTGGGGTTTTCCTGGCAAAGATACTGGAGTAGTTTGCCATTTCCTTAGAGGAAACTGAGGCAAACAGTGTTAAGTGATTTGACCAGGGTCATACAACTAGTTAAGTGTCTGAGGTTGGATTTGAATTCAGGCCTTCCTGGCTCCAAGCCCAGCACTCTATCCACTGTCCCACTTACCTGTCCTAAATGCCTCTTATACATCTTGCCCTGCATATCAAAGGATGTCATAAACTCAATGCGTCCAAAACTAAATTCATTATCTTTCCCTCCAAGTTTCTCTCCTCTTCTGACTTTCCTATTACTATCAACAGCACCTATTCTTTCCTAGTCACCCAGACTTTCAACTTAGGTATCATTCTCAACTTCTCACTTTTCTTCCCTCTCCACTCCTCCTTGGCCCCCCCACCCCACCCCAATATCAAATCAGTTGTCAAATGCTGTCATTTCTACCTTCACCTCTCTCATCTATTCCCCTTCTCTCCTATGACACTACTATCACCTCGGTGCAAGCCCTCATTACCTCATGCCTAGACTACTGCAATAACCTTCTAGTTGAGGGCCTCAAGTCTCTCCATAAAACAGTCTTTTAAGCAAGCATATATTTTGCATTTGAACAACATGGCCAGCTCATTGGAGTTGCATACTCCGCAGCAGAGTCTCTGAATATTTGGCAGTTTAATTTGAGAAAGGACCGCAGTGTCTGGTACCTTATCCTTCCAGGTGATCTTCAGGATCTTCCTAAGGCAATTCAAATGGAAGTGACTCGGTTTCCTGGCATGGTGCTGGTAGATTGTCCAGGTTTCATAGTCATACAACAATAGGTCAGCAAAACAGTTTTGTGTTAACAACATTATCCATGTGGATATCCCTAGGAGATATATTGCCAAGGTAAGCATTATCCAGAGCATTCAAAACTTCTCCATTTGCTGTAACCAATGGTTCCACCTATGGGTGGTATGGTGCTGGCTGATGGAACACCTGTGTTTTCTTCTGTTGGTTACCTCCGACTTAACTTGAATCTATTATATTTGGACATAGTTATAGGTACATTGCCTTGGACCCCAAAGACTGGGAACTTCTTGAGAGCAGGGAGTATTAGGCTTTTCATCGTGTTCTAATCACTTAGCACAGTGTCTGGTACACAGAGAATACTTAATACATGTGTGTTAACTTGAGTTGTTCAATTGGGAGTGGGGAGGTGAGAGAGCAAGTCTAAGGGAAGAAAAAAAGGCTTGTTAACTGAAAAAATAAAATTAAATTTAAAAGGGATTAACTTTAATGATTTGCACCATATGCTTTGAATAATAACAAAATCATCATTTATGTATAACATTTTCACCTTTGTTTCAGATTAATTTAGAAGTGCTGTAGTCTAGTGGATAGAATGCTGGATCTGGGGTAAGGAAGACCTAGACTTAAATCTTGCCTTGGAAAGTTGCTTACTGTGTGACTCCAGGCAAATTATTGAACCAAAGTGAGTCTCAGTTTCCCCATTGTTAAAATGCTGTTAATAAGAATGCCTATCTCACAGGGTTGTTTTGGGAATCAAATTAGAGTTTCTGTGTAAAACACTTTGTAAATCTCAAAGCGGTATATAGATGTGAGGTTAATGAAATAATTAATCTAGTTCAAGGAAAAATCAGGGTAAATCAAGCAGAAATGAAAATGAATTGACAGGGACACCTGCCATTGATTACTTTTCAACTTAATCTAAATAGATCTAGGGAAAATGTGAAAATGTCCTTTCTACAAACTATAAATTTAATCATATGAATGATAATACCAAACAACTCATGTGATTATATCATTAGATACAGAAAAAGAAAAGCTTTTGACAAAATACAATACCTATTTCCATTAAAAACAGTAGAAAACCTAGAATAAATGAAATTTGCCTTCAAGTGACAAACAGTATATATCTAAAATCAAGAGCTTTCATTAATGGGGATAAGGGTCATGGCAAACTAGAATAATTTCCAATAAAAATAATGATGAACTAAGTTATCCATTGTCATTGGTTCTATTTTACCTAGTACTAGAAATGGTGGGTGTAGAATAAGACAAGAAAGAAGTGAAGGGAATAAGCAAAAATAAAGAAGAAATAAAATTATCACTCTCAATTATATAATGGTAGACTTAAAGAGCCCTAGATAATTAACTAAAAATTAATTGAAACACTAACTTTAGCAAAACTATAAGGTATAAAATGAATCTGTAGAAATCATCAACATTTTTATGTAATACCAATAAAATGTAGCAGGTAGAAATAGAAATATTATATTTAAGATAACTATAGAATGAATTAAATACGTGGGAGTCCACCTACCAAGATATACATAAGAATTGCATAAATACAACTATAAGCCACTGTTTATAGAAGTTAGGACACCTCAAAATAATTGGGAAAATATTAATTATTGTTGGGTAAGATGAGTCTATAAAAATGACAATGCTACTTAAATTAATTTACTTATTCAATGTCATATTAATCAAATTTTCAAAATTATAATTTACAGAATTAGAAAAAATAATAGCATCCATATGGTGACAAAAAAAGTTCAAGAATCTCAAGAGAAATAATGAAATAAGTTGGAACAAAGGGGTATTAAGTATACCAGATCTCAAAGTATCCTGCAAAATTGTAATTAAAAGGGCGGCTAGGTGGCGCAGTGAATAGAGCACCGGCCCTGGAATCAGAAGGACCTGAGTTCGGAGCCAACCTCCGACACAATCCATACAAAAACAAAAACCTAGCCGTGTAACCTTGGGCAAGTTACTTAACCCCAATTGCCCTAAAGGGGCGGCTAGGTGGCGCAGTGAGTAAGAGTGTCGGCCTCGGAGTTGGGATGACCCGAGATCAGATCCGGCCTCAGAAAATGAGCACCCACACATAAATAATGACTAGCCGTGTAACCTTGAGCAAGTTACTTAACCCCAATTGCTTAAAAAAAAAAAAAAATTGTAATTAAAAAAAAATAATGCTGATTAAAAAATAGAGAGATTGATCACTAGAACAGATTACGTACACAATATACAGAAGCAAGCAAATCTAATAGTATAGCACTTGATAAACACGAAGATCCCAGTTACTGGGATAAGGATTCATGATTTGATTAAAAAAAAAAACAACAATAGGGGCGGCTAGGTGGTGCAGTGAGTAGAGCGTTGGCCCTGGAGTCAGAAGGACCTGGGTTCAGATCCGGCCTCAGACACTTAACGCCAACACAAACAAAAACCTAGCTGTGTGACCTTGGGCAAGTTACTTAACCCCAATTGCCCTCCAAAAAGCAAAACAAACAAACAAACAAACAAAAAAACAATAAAAAAACAACCTTCTGGAAAAATTGGACAGTAACATGGAACCAATTAGATTTAGACCAATATCTCACACCCTTATACCAGGATAAGTTGCAAATATTTAATGACCTACATATGAAAGGTCATATCATAAATAAAATATAGTAATGTGAAAAATTACCTATCAGTTATGTGGAAAGAAAAAAAAAATTGTGACCAAGAAGAGATATAAAGGATTATAGGATATAAAATGAATAATTTTGATTAAATAAAATTTTAAAAGTTTTTGTACAAACAAATCCAGTAAAGATTAAAAGGGAATCAATTAAATAAATAAAATATTCTTTGTATAAATTTTCTATGATAAAGTTCTCATCTCCAAAAGATATAAGGAATTCATTAAACAATATAATAATAAGAGCCATTCCTCAACTGATATTATAAGGATATGAGTGGGTAATTCTCATCTGAAAAAAATGAGTTTACTTGACTATGCATATTTGGGGCAGGTAGGTATCACAGTAGATAAAACATTGGGTTTAGATTTGGGGAGACCTGAGTTTAAATTCATCCTTAAACTTTAAACCCTGTCAGTGTCAGTGCCCTCAGCTACAAAAGGGGAAAATAATTGTACCTACCTCCCAAGGCTTTTGTGAGGATCAAATAAGATAATAGCACAATGCCTGGCATATACTATGCATTCTATAAATATCCTTTCTATGCTATGTTTAAGTAAACCTACTTTTATTAACTTTTGAATGACTTGTATCTCCTATTCTTTCAACATTTAATCTGTACTAACAGAGCACTGTACAAATCAGGTTTGTCCCTAACAAAAACCCTTCCCAGGCATACATGGGAGAAACTGTTACAAAACAGTGATGTAGCTAGACCATAGTATTATTTGATGGCCTCAGACAAATATCTTTCATTTTTTCCAAAAAAAAAAGCATAGCGGAGGTCAAGGCGAAAATATTGCAAACCACCAGAAACAATTCAAGTATTGTGGAAACACAATTAGGATAACACAAGATCTAGTAGCTTCTACATTAAGGGATTGGAATATGATATTCCAGAGGTCAAAGGAGCTAGGATTAAAACCAAGAATTAACTACCCAGCAAAACTGAGTATAATGCTTCTGGGGAAAAATGGATATTCAATGAAATAGAGGACTTTCAAGCATTCTTGATGAAAAGACCAGACCTGAATGGTAAATTTTACTTTCAAATACAAGAATCAAGAGAATCCTGAAAAGGTAAATAGGAAAGAGAAATCATAAGGGACTTCTTAAAGTTGACCTGTTATACTCCTACATGGAAAGATGATATTTGTAACTCATGAAACCTTTCTCAGGAAAGTTGGAGGGAGATTATACACACACATACACACACACACACACACACGGCACAGGGTGAGTTGAATATGAAGGGATGATATCTAAAAAATAAAATTAAGGGATGAGAGAGGAATATATGGGGAGAAAGAGAAAGGGAGAGATAGAATGGGGTGAATTATCTCACATAAAAGATGCAAGAGAAAGCTTTTACAATGGAGGGGAAGGGGGAAGGTAAGAGGAAATGAGTGAACCTTGCTCTCATCAGATTTGACTTAAGAAGGGAATCAATTGGGTATCTTACTCTACAGGAAACTAGAGGGGGAATGGGATAAGTGGGGGGGTGATAGGAAGGAGGACAGATTGCAGGAGGAGGTAGTCAGAGGGAAACATTTTTGGAAAGGGACAGGTGAAAGAAGAGAATACAAAAAGTGGGGGGCAGGATAGGATGGAGGGAAATCTAATTATTCTTTCACAACATGACTATTATGGAAGTGTTTTGCATAGCCGCACATGGATAACCTATATTGAATTGCTTGCCTTCTCAATGAGGGTGGGCGGGGAGTGAAGAAGGGAGAGAATGGGAAACTCAAAGTTTTAAAAACAAATGTTAAAAATTGTTTTTACAGAGGCAGAGCCAAGATGGCAGAGTAAAAGCACAAGCTTGGCATGGGCTCCAGCTTCAACCCTCTCCAATACCTGTAAAGAAGTAACTCTAAACAAATTTTAAAGCTACAGAACCCACACAAAGACAGAGGGAAAGAACTCTCCTGCTGAAGGCAGCCTGGCAGGCCAACAGGAAAGGTCTATCTCAGCATACTGGGAGCTGAGTGCAGTCCCCAGGGAGCTGCAGTTCCAGCCCCAGGCTGGCTCTGACCAGCACCCAGATGAGCCAGAGCAGTATTCAGGAGAGTGAATCACCACCAGCTGTGGCAGTTTCCAGACTCCTCAATCCATAAATGCCAAAGAGAAAATAAAAGGTCAGTGGGGAACTCTGTTGTAAGGGTGAAGGAACAGTATGGTCTGGCCCCTGCCCCCAGAGCAAGAAGTGGTGGGAGGTGCGGCAGTGCCATGTGGCTGTCTTCAGAGCTCTTGGCTTGCAGATTATAGGGGGACAAAGCAACCATTCTGAGGGTAATCACTCTTGCTTTGTTCTGCCTGGATCTGGATCACAGTCTCAGTGGTGGTCCTGGGGTGTGTGGCCAGTGAGCCAGAGCTTGTGGGAGCTGTAGAGTGGGTGCCCAACTAATAGGTCTGGCAGCTGCAAATACCCCAGCAATTTGGGACAAAGCTCTCTCCATTCCGTAAGCAGAGTTCTACCATGGCAAAGAACTCAAAAGTCAAGTAATTGGCAAGATGAGGAAGCACAATCAGACCATACAATCCTTTTTTCAGGACAAAAAGGATCAAAGCATGGAATTGGAGGGGGACAATGAAGTCAGAACTCCTGCATCAAAAGCTTTCAAGAAAAATATGAATTGGTCACAGGCCATGGAGGAGCTCAAGAAGGATTTTGAAAATCAAGTAAGAGAAGTGGAAGAAAAACTAGGAAGAGAAATGAGAATGATGCAAGAAAATCATGAAAAGTGAGTCAACAGCCTGCTAAAGGAGACCCCCCCCCCCAATCCCCTGTGTACCTTTTCTATACATTGCTATTTGCATATGGTCTCCCCCACTAAAATGTGAGCTTTTGAAAGCAGAAGCCATGTTTTTGCCTTTCTTGTTATCCCTAGCACTTGGTGTCTGGAATCTATTTAGTGTTTAATAAATGCTTGTTGACTGACAGACAATACACACGGGGTATTTAACTATGGATAAGCCACTTAGCCATGTGAATCCTAGACAAAACTTGAACCCAGGTCTTCCTGACTCTGAAGTCAATTCTTAATCCAATATGACACACTGTCTATCAGTCAACAAGCATTTATTAAACACTTAATAGATTCCAGACACCAAGTCCTAGGGATAAAAAGAAAGGCAAAAACATGGCTTCTGCTTTCAAAAGCTCACATTTTAATGGGGGAAACCACATGCAAATAGTGATGTACCGACAAGGCATCTAGATTAGATAGGCTGTAGGCGGAATCCTGTGTTCTCTAAGATTTGGTTTATGTAGCTCTTATGGTCTCAGAATAACATAGGTGCCTCTATTGAAAATAAAAATATACCAAAGATAAAAATAAGACACTAAAAATAATAGTTGTATCCCTTCTCTAACCAGTAGGGAGAAAAAAGAGGCAGAGATTATATTCATTTAAACCTTTTTTAATTTCACAGTTTAGTTTAATTTCTTCTCATGTGAGCCTTGTCATCTAGTATTCTGTTTTGGACTCTGATTCTGCTGACTGGAACAACAACTGATATTGGAAGAAATTTGTATCTGTGTGTGGCTGTCTCATGCGTGACTATAACCTGAATATAATGGATTGTATAATCCTATTCTGCATCATAGGAATCAAATCAGGTTCATAAAAATGCAATATTCCATGTCAGTTTGTCAACAAGCATTTATTATGCTCTTACTATTTATCAGACACTATGAAAAATGCAAAGGATACAAAGAAAGGCAAAAAACTTGATCCCTGCCCTCAAGGAGCATACATTCCAATAGGGTAGACATGTAAAGAATTTTGTATATATTAACTTAAAATATACACTAATAAAGACATGTAAGAGTTCAATCATAACTTACTAATATTTTTCCATATTATCATATAATATTTTGTATTATAGTCCACATTCTCAAATATTTTGATTGTATTTTCCATGTATTGCATTATTTAGAAATAAGTTCTTAGACATCCTATGTCCTCCATGCTCTATGCTCTCTTCCTTAAAGGGTGATAAAGAGAAGCCCCATAAATATTATTTGTTCATATTTGAGTACTCAGAAGATGATTCCTTTATCATCTCTCACTATTATATTCATCAATAACCAACATTTATTATGTGGAAAGCCTAAAGGACATCCAGCACCATCCAATAATTTGTAACTGATTTCTTGGGCAATAAAGGAGCATCTGGACATTGTCCAGATACCGATATATGGCAGAATAGGTATAGTCTGAGGTTGGCCCCTGAATAATTGAGAATGGATATATCAGAGAATAAAGAGTTTGTGGAAGCAGAATGAGAAATTACTAAGACAAGTGTGTCCAGATAATGGGGTTGAGTGCATTTTGGGGACAGAAGGATGAACAATTCTGGCCTGGTGTCAATGGGATATGAGTCAATACAGTTAGGTGGGCAGTTTGGGTATAGATCCCTAGCAATTTGAAGGTATTTTTTGTGCCTTTGAGTTTGGATCACTAGAAGCTTAAGGTTCGGGGCGGCTAGGTGGCACAGTGAATAGAGCGCCGGCCCTGGAGTCAGAAGGACCTGAGTTCAGAGCCGGCCTCAGACACTTAATCCACACAAACAAAAAAAATAAACCTAGCCGTGTAACCTTGGGCAAGTTACTTAACCCCAATTGCCCTAAAGGGGCGGCTAGGTGGCGCAGTGAGTAAGAGCGCCGGCCTCGGAGTTGGGATGACCAGAGATCGAATCTGGCCTCAGAAAATGAGCACCCACACATAAATAATGACTAGCCGTGTAACCTTGAGCAAGTTACTTAACCCCAATTGCTTTAAAAAAAAAAAAGAAGAAGCTTAAGGTTCCCCTCTTTGATGTGTAGCTGGACTTGGGAGTCAAGAAGACCTAAGTTCAAATCCTGCCTCTGACTCTTAACTGTGTGACCCTGGACAAGGCACTTAAACTCTTTCTGCCTCGGTTTTCTCACCTATAAAATGGAGATGATAATAATAATAATAATAATAATAATAATAATTAAAAATGGAAATGATAACCTCAGGGTTGTGAAAATCAAAATGGGATAATATATATTAAAGTGCTATGTAAATAATTGCTAAGAGTGATTTAGCATCCAGAAAGCATATAGAAAACAACTCCCTCTCCATTCCACCCCAGATTGCATCTCATTGGCAGGTTTTCAATGACCTGGGTCCTAATGTCAATCCTTATTCTATCATTGGAGACTTTGATGGTGAAGTTCTAACAGCGACTGATGATTCTGAACTCCAAGTAGTTTTAGAAAAAAAAAAGAATACCCAGAATGCTATAAGTAGACACAGCTCCAGTGCTAAATAAGGCTTTCAAAGAACTTAGAAGATTTATGATCTTTTTGGAGATAATTTATAGAGAAAATATTAACATTAAAAGGAACATACTCTAGGTTTTAAAAACCAAGTCTAAAATGCCACAGGATGTTGGAGAAGAGACTAACGTTATCAGCATCAGCATCACCACCACCACAACAATGAATTGACCAAGGAAGATTTGTGATATTGGGAATATATAGAGGAGGTGGGAATGGAGTGGCTCCCTGAGATATGGCTGGAATTCTTCTAAAAGAAAAGAGGTGGGAAGGACATTTCAGATCTCTCTGAAAGAAAAAAAACAGAGACAAGTTGGCTTTTCTCAGTGGTACAATAAAAACCTGGTATCCTTTACCTGTCAGATAATTGAATAATCTGCTTTGTTTTTCATCAGTGTGACTTGTCAACTTCTTTTTTTAAGTGTTAAAAGTAGGGGAGGAGGAGGGAGGGAGGGAGAGGAAAGAGGAGAGGGAGAGAGAGAGAGAGAGAGAGAGAGAGAGAGAGAGAAGCAATATCTCTTGTAGCAGTTTTGAACTACTGTTCAACAAATGACTGTTGGAGAGCTAATAAAAACTCAAGTACTTGTCACAGACAGCACCTCCGATTTTCATCTAATTTCAGGGTTATCTCCTGGGACAGTGGAAAAATCATGGGCACAAAAATTGTAGATTCTGCAATTTCATAGCCTTTTGCAATTTTTCTTGTTTTCTTCCATATCTAAGCTTTCCTTTTTAAAGAACCACATATCCTTTCTTTCCTACTGCAAAAGTAAAAATCTTCAAAAAAGTTTCCAGAATTGATTTATTGCCTCTCTTATAAACTTGTGAAATAAGCTATGGAACATAACTTTCTACTCAGAGAATAATAACTCATATTTCCTGTTGGGTTAAAATAAAAATTTCATCACAAATATGTCACGAGGTAGGTATATTACCCCCATTTTATAGATAAGGAAACTGAGATTAAATACTATGGCCAGGGCCATAAGGCTGGTAAGTGGTAGAAATGAAATTTGAACCCAGGTCTCCTTATTCCAAATTATCTACTCCACTGTGCTTCTATATAGCTTTATAAGAACCATTTAATTACTGTTATTTCTGATAATTGCATTTCTGAATTGTATTCATAAGCACTCAGCTAGAATCAAGGCACTTAAAAAATTATTGCCATGCTCTCTCTGTTTTCTAATGGGCATTTTGAGTGTTCATTAGCAAATGCTGTTGACCCCAATCATTTAAAGTCAGACTCTGGCAAGCTGTTTCTTCATTCATAGTGGGAAATAATAATGGCCACATGCCACTACTTGGATAAGGCTGTGAAGTTATCACCCAAAGTCACTGACTAGAAATCACAAAACCATAAGTATTTCAACAAGACAGGACAGTTTCCTATTGCCTCTCTTTGAAGCAGACTAAGGAGACAGTTGGCTAAGGAACAGATAAGTAATTCAGTCCAATCATTAGAGCAGTGGGAACCAAGCTCATGCTACTCAAATGCAAAATTGGTATAATGTAATTTTGATCCAAGTGCTTTAAGGTTGGTTTTTTCTTTTCTTTTCAAGATAAGTGCTCTATGAGAGGCAACATGGTGACCTTGAAGTTAGGAAGACCTGGATTCAGGTCCTGCCTTTGACACTATATGACCAGGCATAAGTCACTAAAATTTTCAGTGCATAATGCATCTCTCTGAGTCTGAGACTCCGTCTATATTATAGATGACTTACTGATGTGTGACATTTATATAGTCATACTCTAACTAGAAAATAGACTTTTCTCCCAAATTTGCCTGCCAATAATTAACTAGATGTTGTCTGGGGTGGGATGGAGAGGGGGCTATTTTTTGTTTGCTTTCTGGATGCTAAATCACTCTTATGTACTCTGTGTAATAGCATTAATCAACACTATGCCCTCCCATTCCTAGCAAGAATATTAATACATTCAGTATTCCCCCCCCCACATAGATATGGATTTTCACTAAAGAAAGAAAAAAAAATAATGTTTCAGGATTAATTTCTCATTTCCTGATTCCCACCCTGTGTAATACCTGTACAATCCTGGGTCAATCATTTAATCTTTCTGGGTATGAGGTTTCTCTTCTGTAAAATGACATCAAAGTTCTAAATCTGGAATCCTGTGTCTCAAGTGACAAGGTTAATTTTTTTACATGGTATTGTCCATTTCTAGAAATGATACAGTCTATGGATTAGAAAACCTATGTGTAAACATTATCTATAGTAAATTAATCAATGAATCAACAAACACTTATTAAGGTTCTCCCATGTACTAAACATCAGTGGGATTGTAAAGATGAAAATGAAGTAATTCTTCCTTTCAAATGGGTTACATTGTCTTCCCATTAAAATTTTGGAGATTTGTTTTCTTTCATTCATATTTCTTTTAAGAGACATTCAGGGTTAAATGACTTACCCAGGGTGACACAGCTAAGTGCCTAAGGCCAGATTTGAACTCCTGACTCCAGGGCAAGAGCTCTATCCACTGTGCCAGTGAGTTGACCCAGGAGATCTGTTTTCAAAGAAAGTTATTTGGCCCCGATATTTAACTTTTAAAAAATTCTTCATAAAGAATTTTGGGCAACAACATGGCACACGAATAGAGCACCAGCCCTGAAGTCAGGAGGACCTGAGTTCAAATCCGGCCTCAGACACTTGACATATTTACTAGCTATGTGACCTTGGACAAGTCATTTAGACCCAATTGCCTTGCCTTCCCCCCTCAAAAAGAAAAACCGAATTCTAGCTATCATGTTAAGTGACCTTCTGTTTTAGTCAGTATGACATTTCCATAATTTTAATTCTTCCATATAACACTGTGAGATCAAATACATAACCAATCACAGTGATTTGATTTAAAAGCCCAAATGCATGGAAATACACAGTTTTTACCACTTTGTTGGAAGTTCTCACTGACACTGAGGGATTTGAATGTATAAGCAATCATAGTGACTGTGACATTACTTTAAGTGTTCAGAACAACTCCCAGGCTGGAGGGGTAAAAGGTGCATGCGTGCACACACACACACACACACACACACACACACACACACACACAAACACATGTACTTTTTATTCTGCTTAGATAATATAAATGGTTTCTGATTTGCACTTACAAAAAAGATTTCTGACTCTTGAAGTAAAATGAATGTCTTCTTAAGTAGCACTATTGACGTAATGACTAAAAGACTGACAAAAAATTTTCATGACAAGTGAAAAGAAGGAATGGAATTGGGACGCCTGAGTTCAAGGCCTTCCTCTAACATGTAGCTAGTTAGGTGAAGATGGGTAAGTCACAACTTCTCTAAACTTCAGTTTCTTTTCTGTATGATGGGGCTAATAGTACTTTTAGTATTTATTTTATAGGGTTTTTGTGAGAATCAATGAGATAATATATTTAAAGTACTCTGTAAATCTTATAGTGTTAAATAAGTGTACTTTTATTTTAGGGTATGGAATTATAGTTCATTTGGGTCATATTATCCATCTGTACTATGGACCAGAGGTATCAAAGAGGTGTAATACTACTGAGTGCTACTTGAACTGGGATGAAATACAATTGGGAAATATTTAACAAAATACATAAAAATACTTCAGAACACAGATAATTATAATGTGTTTTTTTAAGTCAATATGTGGTCTGCAGTGATCATTATGTATGGTCTAGTGGCCCCATTTCTATTTGAGTTTGACATCATTGATAAAAACTATGCCTCTGATTTGTAATCCAGACTGAGAATTCTATACACTTTAATAACTACAGATAGGCTATTAAACTACACGGGACTGGGGTGAATTGGCATTGCTTTATCCTGTTTCTCTCTTTTATTCTCCAGTGCACTTAAGGATTTCTAAAAATTATATAGTGGAATTATTTTGAATAGGTCAGGTATTCAAGATGTGATAGATTGAAAAATATGGGATAGGTTGTAAGCTCCTTGATGGCAGGGACTGTCTTGCCTTTGTCTGTTACTAACCTCAGTGACTGATATATAGTAGGCATTTAAAGTTTATTGATTGAATTCAGCAAATTTTTATTAAGCACTTGTCATATGCAAGGCACTGGTCTAGGGCCTGGAATACAAAGGAAAAAGAAATCATCATTCTCTGCCTGTAGGGAGTTTGCATTTTATTTGGAATATCCAATATGTATATAAGTAAGTACTATATATCCAAAAGAGTGAAAGGTAATTTCAAAAGTTAATAACTGAGAAATGATGAAAGGTCTCATACAGAAGGTAAAGGTTTTATATAATCTAAAGAGAAGGCTATTTGAGTTGTGGTTTGAAGGAAACAAGAGATTCTTTGACACAGAAGTAAGGATAGAATGTATACTATCTATGGGACATCATTTGTTCAAAGGTATATGGAGAACCAGAAGCTGGAATATTGTGTTTGGGAACAGCTAGCAAGCCAGTTTGATCTAAAGGGAAAGCAAAGGAAAGGTAGCAATATAAAATAAGGCTGGATAAGTTAGCGGGAAGTAGTTGTAGAGGATTTTAAATACCATTTTGAGGAGTTTGTATTAACTTATTGGGAGTTATCAAAGAAAGATGAAATGGTTGTATGACATGGTCAGATATGTGTTTTAAGAATATCAGTTTTGGAGTTGTACAGAAGATGGATTAGAGAGAGGAGAAGCAAGGAGACTACTGTAGTAGATTATATACATGTGAGGAGGAACCAAGAAAATTTAAGGTGGTGTGATGGCTATGCACTAATCCTGAGGTTAAAAAAATCCTGGAGGGGTGGCTAGGTGGCGAAGTGAGTAGAGCTTCGGCCTTGGAGTCAGAAGGACCTGAGTTCGGAGCCGACCTCAGACACTTAATGCATACACAAACATACACCTAGCTGTATGACCTTGGGCAAGTTACTTAAACCCAATTTTCCTCAAAAAAAAAAAAACAACCTGGAAAGTGAGAGATTTTTAGAACAAAGAAAATTCAATAGTAAAAGGACACATTCTGTGATAGTTCTGTAGATATAACCGCTTATAGGCAAGTAGTTTTCATCAGGTAAAAAGATGAATTGAAAGATAATGAAAAGAAAGTTGGAAGTCAGGGTAGTTGAGTACCAGCTATGTGTTGATGGCTTTAGGCTGCTACATTGTGCAACTAAAAGTGATAGTCAGGAACATTTGAATTCAAATCCAGTCTTGTACACTTATTAACTGTATGACCCTAGCAAGTCAATTAGCCTCTGACTTATCTCAGTTGGATATAGATAATAGAAACATCTACCTCAAGGTCGTTGTGATCATCAAAATAAGAATGTTGTAAAAAGCACTTAGCACAGTGTTTGGTACATAGTAAGTGCCATATAAAGTATTTCCCCCTCCCTTCTTCTACTGTCCTGAATATAATCACAAGCAGTTGGAATTTTAAATGGTTCACTGCTTCCCTTAAGGAATGATGTGCCTGAACAAAACTTTCTTTTTGCCTGGATGTGCCTACCTGTCTGTTCCACTCTGGAACATGGAGAAGTTATCCTTTTCTACTCTCTTTCTTCCTTGCCTCTTGTGCCTGGGCACCTCAAATCTGTAAGCTCAGAAGTTCGCTATTCTACTTAAACCCTGCTTATTTGATGTTCGTATTTTAAAAAAAGGATTTCTTTTCTTTCCCTCCAGTTAAAGATAAACTGATTTTTGTTGTATTCTGAGCATTTACCATAAAAAGGTAGACTATGCAAGAAAGCAAAGATCAGAAGGGAAGCTGAGACTAATTGCCTTGGACTTTATTACAAACCTGAATTAAATTCCCTCAGTCACTATACAAAGAGGGGCTTTATATAGATACATGATCTCTTTAAAGTGTATATTCCACCATAACCTTCCATTCCATTGAGAATCTTGTCCTTGTTTTTGTACAAATCCTCCCCAGTAGATCTATTCATAGCACTTTAATCCTTCTTGTGATTCTTCTAATATTTTATAGATTTGGTAGGAAAGGGGTGATAAACTTGTGATTTTACCAGTGTAAAGAAATTCCAGTGTGAAAATGCCCTCCACCTGTATAGATTGGCAATTTATCTATAATTTATAATCTTAGAGACTTGCTGGGGGCACTGAGTTTATTGAACTTGCTCATGGTGATAATAGCTAGTATGTATCAGAGCATGGTTTGAATGAAGATCATCCTGATTCCAAGCTTGACCTTGTATGTACTGTGTCATACATCCTCTCATTTTGTGGATAAAAGTGAAGTATACTGTTTATTATCTCACGCTTAGTTTTTGATCAGTTAATTTCTTTTTCTGTTAAGATCAATAATTTATATCACTTCACATCTACAATGTTCCTTTCTTCAAAAATGGTAGTATTTTTTGATTTGCTCTTGATTCACGTATGACCACATGAATGGTTTAATAGTGTTTAATAGGTTGTTCAAATCTGTGGTAGTAGTTTAGAATCATTGGTATGATGAGTAATAACCCAAAAGTGATCTAGGCTTCAATTTGACTTTCTTTTGTTCAGTTCTGGGTCATTCTCACTATGTACGTGCAATGTCTAACCAAGATCATATCTGTCTAATCTATCTATCATCTGTCTGTCTATCTAACTACTGATGGACTAACTCAGTGGATTATTCATTCAACCCTATATATAGTAATATATAGTAATCTGGATAATATGTTTTCATTATCCACTTTGTTTTTTATAATATGAATAACTAGGACAAGCTCTTTTGTACAACATGAATATCTTTGACATTTTATGACTCAGTGGAAATAGCACATTGTCAATGACAAAAGATGTGTCTGGAGAATTCATCTTCTTTCTGGACTTTGTATAGGATGTTGTCTATGGTATTAGTCAAAATCTGAGGCAAAAATAATGCATCTCTTATGTCTTGCTTAAAAATGATACCCAGAGTATCACTGGACAATATTATTTTTGTGGTTGCATTTGATAAAGAACCTTGAATGATTTAAACATTACCTTTGTGGGAGGAGATGCATTTTTCTCTAATGCATTAAATTTTTTTAGTCAATAAAGTATAAATGGTGCTATCACATTATAACTTGAGGTAAGTTATGTTTGTTGTTCTATAAAAAAAATCTGAAAAACCTATTTGCTTCTCATACATCAGTCAAGTATGACCTTGATGTGTGCACAAATTTCCTTTACAAAGATTTTATAAGGGTAAGAAAGTAAGCACTTGGATCAATCATTTGATTAATATTTATTAAGTGCCTATTATGTACCAGACACTAGGATAAACACTGCGGATACAAAAAGAGGCAAAAAAATAGTTCTTGCCCTCAAGGAGATTACAATCTAAGAGGGGAAATAACATGCAAATATATAAAAAGTGAGCTAGATGAGTAAGAAATAATTTTCAAAAGGAAGGCACTGGAATTAAGAGAGGTTGGGGAAGGCTTCCTGTAGAAAGTGAGATTTTATTTGAAACTTAAAGGAAGTCAGAGTGGTCAATAGTTGGAGTGGAGGAGGGAGAGCATTCCAGAAATGAATGATTAAAGGTGGGAAACACTGCTAATCTCAAGTTTTTCTCCAGCCAGGACTGGAAGGTATGTAAGCCTCCCTCTTTCCCTAGTACCTAGGAAGTGCAGTTTTCTTTTGTTTGTGTGTGTGTGTGTGTGTGTGTGTGTGTGGTTTTTTTTTTGGTGGTGGTGGTGGTGGGGTGTGTGTGTGTGTGTGTGTGTGTGTGTGTGGTTTTTTTTTTGGTGGTGGTGGTGGTGGTGTGTGTGTGTGTGTGTGTGTGTGTGTGTGTGTGTGTGTGTGTGTGTGTGTGTTTTGGGGGGCAGGGGTCTGACCTCTCAGGTCCCATTAGGTCAGACAGCTAGGAGGGTATTTTGTGCTCAGCCTGACCTCAATTTTTTGGTCCCATTTGGTTATTTTGGAGAACATGGACATGTACGCAGTTTCTGATGGAAGATAAGGACAGACGCCCCACCTGGAAGTGTAAGCCATATTCTTTCAATTCTCTTGGCACTAAGGATCTGGGAAAACTTATGGTACATTTTGGTGGGGAGTTTTTGGTTTGTTTTTCGAGGCTTACTTCCAAACCTGCCTTTATAGAGGAAGGGACTTCCAGGCCCTATGCCTGTAGCTCCCAAAAGTTTGACTTTGCGTTGTCTTTTACAACATTGGAAAAAAATTTAGTTTCTCTGGAGATCTTACAAAGGAAAAGTTGGCGTTATTTTGCAACTCTGTTTGACCTAGGTGTAACCTAAAAGATGATGAATCCTGGCCTGTTTTGGGGACTTTAAAAGAAAATACTCTCTTGCAGTTAGAATCATACTGTCTCAGAGAAGGAAGATGGATCAGAGTTGCCTCCTTCATGGCTTTTGTTGAACTTTCTCAGAACAAAGTTCTCAGAAAAGACTGTGAGATGCTTGAAGCTAGAGCCCCTCCAGAGAGGGGCATCGGGGACCAATTAAATGACCCCTTTCCTATGGCTTCAGCCCCAGCCCCACCCCCTCAGCAACTCCTGCTTAGGTCACTGAGGCAGCTCCCCCAGCCCCTTCTGCTGCACGCCAACCCTTTTCCCCTTGGCTCCCCTTCCCTTTTCCTCTAGCCCAACACCCCTCATTTCCTGTCTCCTACATCATCCATATCTCCTACCCTGCATCTCCCAGCATGGCCCCTCCACCCCCAGGGACCCCAGTTCAGGTTCCAGCCACTGGTCAGGCTGAAGTGCCTCCCTCTGTGGCCCCATGAGGCAACACCCACTCAGTACACACTACCCCCTGAGGCAGTCATAGAGATATTTCCTCTTCTGACCACTTCCACTTCTCAGGAGCTGGCTGACTTTGCCCCTTGCCAGCCAGATCCCCCAGTCCTACAGTCTGATTCAGTTCAGCCAGCACCCCCCAGTCACTCTCTCACACAAAGTGGGACTTCCAATCTCCCTTTAAAAGCCCCTGTCTCCATAGAGCCTTCAGGACTTTTTCCCTTAAGGGAAGCACCTCTCTTGTCAGGTGGGACAACTAGAGTCCATGTCCCATTCTCCATTTTGGATCTCAATCAAATTAAAGAGAACTTGGGTAAATTCTCTGAAATCCCAACAAAGTTTACTGAAGGCTTTTGGGACTTATCCCTACAATTTGAGCTTTCTTGGGGTGATTTGCATATCCTCTTCTCTACTTGTTGTTCCACTGAGGAGAAGAGGAGAATCTGGGAATAAGCCCCAAAATTTGGGGATTGTTTGGCTAGCAATGACCCCAGAAAATAGCCCCCAGGAACAGCTGCTGTTCCCATTAGTGACCCAGGATGGGACTATCAGATCCAGAAGGACAGATAAAAGAGAGACCATATGGTACTTTGCCTGTTAGAAGGCCTAAGAACTGCATTTCAAAAGCAAGTAAATTATCAGAAAGTCAGAGAAATTTTTCAGACAAATCAAGAAAACCTCACCCTTTTCCTAGATAGACTTGTAGAAGCTATTAAAAAACATAGAAATTTAGATTCTGACTCTATAGAAAGGGTAGCAATCCTTAACATGTTTTATTAGTCAGTCTGCCCCAGATATTAGGAGGAAACTGCAGAAATTGGCAATGGGACCCCAAACAGCTCAGGCCCAATTATTGGAGACAGCCTTTGGAGTCTTTAATAACAGACACCTGGTTGTAGCAGAGGAGAAAGAACGCAGGGAAAGAACCAGAGACAGAGAATGTACTCAATTCTTGGCTGCTGCCATGGCCAGGAAAAGACCCTCCAGGGGACCCCCTTGGAGGAAGCCCAGTCACTTGGGCAGTGGGGAAACCTGCTTTCAATGTCACAAGCAGGGTCACTGATCCAAGGAGTGCCTCTCCAGGGCACCCCCCAGAGGGAGCCCCAGGAACCAACATGTGGAGTCTTGCCAAATGAATTTGACTCAAGTCTTCTCTCAGCAAAAGAAAAGCAAAGCTTATTAAAAGTTCCCTTGCATTAGACTCAGAGTAAGTTTGTGCTAGGTCATTCTATGGCACTCTCACTATTCTATGGTGGTCTCCCAAACAGAAAGACAGGATGGGGTCTTATATACAGAAGGTTGTGGGTGGTCTAGGGGAGGAGTTTGGGGAGGGTCTTCAGGAGGAGTTAATGAAGTCAATGAGTGATTAAGAGTGGGAAGTTGCTGGAGGCCTCCTGGAGACCACAAACAATGGTGGGCTAGGTCATTTCCAGAGTGGATTGATTGGGTGGGAAGTCTAGCAAGTCTAGTAACAGAGGGTGGGAAGTCTCCTAACAGACTTGCCTCATGCAGATGCCTCATCAAATGAGACGATTTAATCAGAGTTCAACGGCCTGTACTTCAAGGACTCAAGGAGAGCTTGAGGGGGCTCCTCATCAGTAGAAAGAGAACCAGGAGACAATGGTATCTTAAAAAGACCTAGAGAGAAGCAAGCTGCGAGTAAAAGAGAGTGATCTACAGTGTCAAAGGCTACAGAGAGGTCAAGGAAGACTGAAAAAAGGCCATTGAATTTGGCAACTAATGAATTATTAGTGACTTTGGAGAGGATAGTTTTGGTGAAGTGATAATGTCACAAGCCAGATTCTAAGAGGTCATAAGAAATGAGGAAGAGGGGGAGAAGAGGGAATTCACAGGGAATTGCCTTAATTTTTTCTGTGAAATATGAGGCAAGATTCTCAGCTGATAGAATAGGTGGGAAGGAACCATGGGAAAAGTGAGGAAGGGTGGAAAGGTTTGAAAGAGTCAAAGTGGAGAATGGGATAGTGAGTTGATAAGGAATGGTGAAGGGATTAGAGGTATGGTGCATATAAAGAGTAGGCTTATGTAAGGGAAGGCAGAAGGAAAAGTGAGAAGTCAATAGATTTTCCTCAACAAGGGGATTTCAGAATTCCTGAACATGGAAGTTTTGGGACATTTGTGGTAAAGATCAAAGGTATGACCATCTTTGTGCTAAGGAGGGACAGCTGAGTAGTTCATGGGAGGTGAGCTGGTAGAGGCATTGTGTAATTATGGTATTTAAGAGAGAGTCCCCAAGATATGACCAGGAGTTAGGGAAGAGAGCAAAATTGGAAGTCAGGTATCAAACTTACTGATGAAGGAAGCGGTGACCTGGGTGGGTCTATAGAGAACAACTACCAGGACTTTGATCAGGTGGTAGATATGAATAGCATGAACCTCAAAGGAAGAGAGAGAGGTTACTGAGTGATGGAGGAAGCAGGGGAACTTGAAATGACAATGAGGAGCAAGGAATATTCCAATAACCCTACCTCAATCATCGAGCCAGGGAGGATCAATAAAGGTGCTGCCAATACTGGAATAGGTTACCAGGGAGGTTTGTCATCAACGGAAGCCGGGTTTCAATGAGTACTAGAAATGGAAGGAGTGGGAGAGGAATTAAAGATGAAGGGACATTTGCTTTCTATGGTACAAGCATTCCAGAGAGTACAATAGAAGGGCTCGATGGAGTTAGGATGAAGCTTTGGAGTAGGAGGGTTGAAGGAGATGGGAGTGAGGAATGGTAGGGGCTATGGAATGGGCTTTGGATGATGATCTAAAGGAGTTCAGAGTCACTAGAATGTTAAGGGTATGACCAGGTGTGAGAACATTCATCACTGAGTGGAGGTTGCCACTCTTCTGCTCTCAGAGGACCAGCATAGAAAGAGATACAAAGCCTGAAGTCAAAGGTAGGATTGTTCTTCTTTGCACTGGAGATTCTCCACATCCTGTTTGGGATGCTAAGCTGGCAGAAGGAGGTGGAAGATGTGGTGGAAGTGGTTGTTCTGTGGCAGATGGAGTAGGCTCAGCCTGGCCCTTAGCAGCCTTTTCACAGCCTTTTAGATAAAACCCAGTCATTTCTTTGGATGTTTGGTGCTCAAAAGATCTAGTGCCTTTTGCCTCTCTTATTAAAGATAGTGTTTTTGATATGTAGATGTGATGGTCTTGCCTAGTATGCAAGATTTGGGCCTCATTTCACAATTCTTAACTGAGTTTTGCAATATGGTTTTCACAGTTACCAAAAATTAGCAACATGAAACCAATTCATTCTAACTGAATTATCAGTTTTTAATATTTCAAACATTCATTTTCCTTTCCTTAAGCCATTTTGCATTGCATTTTAAAGCAGTTCAATTCAATTAAAGCTATAAATTACTTAACACTTGTGACTTATAGGCAACTGATGGGATCTCTGCAAATATTATTGTGCCTCTTAATATTGCCATTTCTGGTGATTAGGGGCTGCTATTGAGAAAAAAGAGTGCATGTTTCAATGTAGGGGAGCAGAGTAGTGTTTCTCTATGGGTCACTTCAAACATTACCTTTGCCTTTCACAAAAGTCGTTTAAAAATATTTCACGAGTTCTTTTTTTTCTGAATTGGCTGAACTCAGGCAATGTAAATGACACCTTATCTCTTTTTGTTTGTTTATTAACATGGGCTTCCTTAGCTTTGGAGAAATAGCTTACCTCCTGTTCTTACCTCTGTTACAAAAATAAATGATTGAAAAACTAAAAGAACTCATGAGGTCTTCTTGCAGATTTAGATCTTTTGTAATCCCTCCCTATATTAAGTCAGAATCCTTTATTTTTCAGGGTTTTTGAAGACTATATCAGCAGATTTCAAGCTCTGGATGGTCCCACTGAGCTATAAAAGCCTAGAAGAATGGACCCAGTGACGGATTGTGTTCATCATTTGAAATCCTGACTAGCTAAATCCAGAGAAGCCTCATCACCAGAAGGCAGGCCACCAATTATTATTAATTATTATTGTTACTGTTATTGTCATCATTATAATTTTTTTTTTTTACTGATGAAGGAAGGGGTGACCAGTACTGGAAACTGAGGAAAGTGAGGCGCAGAGAAGTTTAGTATTTTGCCCAAAGTCATGCAGGTGGTGATAGAGATAGGGTTTGAACATGGATCCTCAGACTCCAAGACCAATGCTCTTTTTATGCTTTACCACACTGCCTCTCTGAAAAATCTTCTCTGAGTGGGAACACATTAGCATTAAATTCTAACCATTAGGCCACCAGGATACATCTCTCTTAAGTAAAATGTAAACCACTTGAGGACAGGGGCCTTTTCTCTTCTTTCTTTTCTTTTTTTGGCTTTGTATTCTTAGAAACAGTATTTTGTACATACTAGGCCCTTAATAAATGTTTGTTCAATGGAATTAACGGTACTTAAACTTTTACCACTTCACCTTCTATATTTTCTCAGTGATACACAGGGTGAGAAAGATATCATGACATTTCCAGAGAGATGGTTTGTGGATAACTATCATAGACATTATTGTAGTTTTTTTTAACCCCATTTCCCTGTTTTCCTGACTAAACTTGACATGATAAAGATAAAGCATATTAAAAAAAAAAAAGGAAATATGGCAGCATGGAATGTGGTCAGGCTCTACTATTTTCAGAAAGCAATCTGTTTCTTTGGAAAAGATGATGCACTTACCTGTTCACTTATAAGTTGAAAATGGAGTTATACCTTGGAAACAAGAAAAATAATGTCAGTACCTTAGGAACCTAAAGAAACTGTGTTGAATGCCCATAGTTCTTGCGGGATGCTCATAATTCAGTTAATTCAATGTTTTTTTGTTTTAGTTGCCAGTTTCATTTTTATAAAACCTAGTTGTGTATGTGCGTGTGCCATTTGTTATTCCTAGGCTTTTATAACAACCTTTGAAGTAATAGGGAATAGGAGGTTTCAACAAAAGGTAAGACTGTTTGAAAAACCTGTTAAAGCTGAGGGAAGAGATGGTCAAGTTTGAGAGTGACTCTCTGGGCAGACTTTTATTTTCGCTTTTTAAATACTTGCTTTCCCTTCTGCTGCTCTCTCTTCTCTTGCACAAAGGTACAGATATACCAAATATAATTCTAGGTGGCATTATAGACAGAACCAGAAGAGTCTTTAGAAACTGTGTGATCCAACTCTATCATATTATGGAGGCCCAGGTGTGTGAAATGGCTTCCCCAACCAAATTCTCACAATAAATTAGTGGTGAAAAGAAACACTACTAAGACCTAGGTGTCTCCTGATTCCCATTCAATTTCTCTTTCCATCAAAATACAGGACCTTCAAAAATCTCAGATTTTTAGCTGTGAAAATTATTCAAGATGTTTCATTTGAAGGCAATGAAGTATAATGGGAGAGAGGACTAGATCAGCAGTCAGGGAATCTGGTTTCAATGCCTTGGGTGACTTTCGGCAAGTCACTTAACTCTTAACCTTTTGGGCTTCAATTTCTTTATCTGTACAGGGAGGAACTTGAATTAGATGACCTCTGACGTCACATTCAGAGGCTCCCCTTTTCCTCTAGGATAAAATACAAACTCCTCTGTTTAGTACTGAAAACCCTTTGCAATCTTGCCACAACCTATTTTTCTGGAAGAATTTATTTTTCTTTCCTCTACACAATCTATGTTCTAGTCAAATCAGCTTACTTTTTCTTCCATGTACAAGAAATTGCATCTCCCACCTCTTTGCCTTCCATGTATAAAGCACTCTCCCCCTGCCCCCCCCCATTAGCCTCTTAAAACACCTGGATCCCTCCAGCTTGTATCACTTTGAGGCCTTTCCCAATTTGCCCTGTTAGTGCTTTCCTGCCACCCAAGGAATTACCTTGTTTCTACTTTGTATTTGTTGATCTGTGTGCATGGTGTTTTCCATCAGTAGAATATACATATACTTTATACATACTTATATTACATACATATTTATACTATTATGTGTATATGTATATATGTATGTGTGTATATATTACTTGATAGCAGGGACTCTTTTTTTTTTTGTTGTTGTTATTCTATTATAGTGCCTGGCAGTGGGCAAGCAATTCTATGTATATTACATTGAATTATGATTTATAATTGGGTGAGAGGAAACTACTCTTATGATTTACATTGTAATGTGTTGAAATTATTTACAGACTGTACGGTCTTTCACTGTCGTTGCTGTCTCAATTGTGCCTTGTCACACAATGACTCCCCAAACTAAAAGATATTCTCATTTTTTTTGGAGAGGAGAAGGTAGGGCAGTTTGGGTTAAATGACTTTCTAGGCCACATGGCTAGTTTTGTGTTGTGTCTGAGGCCACATTTGAACTAAGGTCCTCCTGACTCCAGGGCTGCTTGCTCTATTCACTGTGGATCCTAACTACCTCTCTAAAGGATATTCTTAAAAGCTTTTGTCTACCTAGTGTTGCCAAAGGAAAATCTTTTCTGTAACTTTATTAATGGGCACTCCCTGATGCTTATTGAAAAAATGAGAAATGTATCTCACAGATCAAACTAGGGGTGGTGGTATTGAGAGCAAAAGTCAATAGCAAAGATCAGAATGTTCAGTAGTGCTATGGAATATCTTGAATTTGCTGCTAGTTACTAGTAATACGACTTTTGGCGAGTCACTTAACTCCTCTGGGACTTTGTTTCTTAGTCTATAACATTAAGTGCTTGGACTAGGTGATCTCTGAAATTCCTGCTAGTCTAGATCTATAATTCTTTGATCTCATGATTGATAGTCCCCTTAAAGGACATGACTAAAATTGGTGTCTTTTTAATGTACTTGTTTTAATCTTTTTTATAGGCTTACATTTAAATAAACCTTCCGTACATTTATACTTTCAAATGTTTTCCCCCTCTAAAATTGGAGTAGGAGGAACACTTAAGTAGATGCTGAAAGGTCTAAGCAAGGCAAAATTAGATCCAACCTAAGCTTGAATCATTCATTTAATTGATTTATATTTTAAAGGATCAGAAGGAGAATGCAGAGGAATTGGCATTATTTGGCACAAAAAGAAGTATGAGTGAGCCTTAATTGTCTTCAGAACATGAAGGACTATTAAATAATTGGGTGGTAGTGAGCATCTGTTGCTTACTTCCTAAGGGTATGTTGAGTAAATGGACTGAAATGACAGCAGGAAGGATTTCAGTTAATCCTAGTATTTTAGAGTTCTTAGTCACCCAATGATTCCCTAGTCCAAATTCTTTACTTTATGGATACAGAAAAACTAAGATACAGAGTGACCAAAAAGACTCGGCTTCAGATCATATAACTAGATGGCGGTAGACATGGAATTAGAATCTGCCTCAGAACCATTTCACTTTCTACTATACCATTCTGCTTCTCAAGAGGAAACAAAGTTATGAAATGTATTTCTCTGGGGGGAGGGGGAGAGAAGAGGTAGGATCAGCTTTGGAAGGGACCTTTGGAGTCATGTGGTCCAACCCTCTCACTTTTTGGATGAGGAAATTGAGAACCAAAGGTGTTTAAAGTGCTTTGTCCAATGTCCTACAGGTGGTCAAGTAGCACAGTTAGGATTCAAACTTAGGTACTCTTACTCCCAAAGCAGCACTCTTTCCATTGTACTGCATAAAAGCTGATGTTTAGCTAGTATGGGGCAAGGAGAGGGGGAGACAGAGAAGGAAGGGGAGAGAGAGCCCCACAGATAGTGGGAGGACTAGTTGATCTAGTTAGGTCTCTTCTGGTCTCATAGTCCTTAACTAGTCTCTTATTAGTTTAGCAGGTATTTAGCAATTTAAGAAAGTCTCTTTTAGGCAAGATCTTCATTGCAAGCTGAGACTCTTGACAGTATGTATATATTGTACTACACTGAACAAACACAGCTTTTCATTATAGCATATTCTAAGTGATGTTTCATGATATCCCAAGTACATTATAAGCAGTTTCTACTTGGTATACTACTTATCAACTTGTTCAAAGTCCAGGATGAAAGTACTCAGATGAAGCCTCATTCTGTACCAATATAAACTAACAAGACTTTATTAATTATCTGCAGTTGCAGATTACTGGGGATACAAGGTTAAAAAAAATAGCCCTGCCCTCAAGGAGTGTATGTTCTATGGGAATTTAACTCTTTTCAGGACAAATGTAATGGCAGATCATCACATATAGCCATAGTCGCTGACACAATGACACATAAGCATCATTTATTGACCAACATGTGACTTGATCATTAAGCCCACTGTAACCAATTTCAATATTCCTCTGCAAATTATGGATTTGCAATAGATGAAAAATGAAAAAAAAAACCAGCAACAAGTAAAAAACCTGAAACTTTTCCTGGGAGATCACTCACCTCTCTCTCCTCCCCCCTTTCTCTTTCTCCCTTAAAAACACACAACACAATCAGCTTTCAGAATAAAAAGCATGGTTCTTTGAAATGAATATAGGTTCAGAGTGTTTATTTTGCAGATGGGTTTTCTGAGGTGGAAAAAATGTAATTATAAGAAAAGTAGTAAGGTGGAAGCTGTTTGAGGCGTAAAGTGCAGCACTTAAAATACAACAGTTGCCTAAACTCCCTGATTGACAGATGGATATCACATTAGATGAAAATGATAAGAGACTTAGTGACCTGAAGAATAACTTCCTCTTGACAGTGCCTGACCCCTTGACCTGTAGCCTGATTCCTGTTAGCTTCACTAACACAGGGCAATTGTCACAGGTGCAGGATAAAAGACATCTTTGCAGACGCAGCCACTGGCCAGAGATTTATTTCTTTTGATGACCACAAATGTGCTGTCCTGGCAAAGTCAAAAAGTTCTAACCTCTTCTGACCTGGTAGGACATTAAAAATTTACCCAGGAAAAAGAAAACAAAAACCAAAACAAGGTGCCACATACAAAGAATGGGATTTTCTACTGGGATAGGAGACCAGTGTGGTAACAGAGAAGGTGCCTACTCATGAGGGCAGAGTGATGGTAAATTATGTTATTGTCATTACCGGTGAAAGCTTGTTTCTCTCATAACTGTGACACCGATCTAATAATGAAGAGTCTTCCCACAATAGACTCCATGGATTTTTAAAAAAATAATTATTAGTAAACTCTTTACTATGTCATACTCTGGAAGTATGTCCTATTCTGAGATGATTCTTTTGTATTTATATGCTAATTACCTTCTTTTCAGAAGAAGTCAGTTCTTTGAATTTTATTTAAATGTTCTGAAGGTAGTGGCTGTAACAGTGTTCATGGATGACACTGGTGACAATTGTGATTCCTTACAGAAGTTTGTGCCGCCTCCTGTTAGAAAACGCATTTTATTCTCTTGCTTTTTTTTTTATCCTAGCCACACAAATGGGGAATTCAGAAAACACTAAGAAACACAATGGGCTATGCAAATATGTTATGAAAGAGAAGAATATTACAAGGAAAAACCAAATGAATCCACCACTGATTAAAGTGAAGTCAATAGAGTCACATGTCCACAGTGTGTGTGTGTGTGTGTGTGTGTGTGTGTGTGTGTGTGTGTGTGTTTAAACATCCCCAGAAGAATATCTTTTATCAGGGAACTGAAAATGCCTGTATATGTCATTAAAATGAAGTCTATGTAGAAACCTACTAGTGTTTGCAAAATGTTTCATCATGAAAGAAGACACAGTCAAATTTTTCAACACCTGCTACAATGAAGTGGTGTACGCAATTATTGTGTTTATTTGGGAGGATAATACCAGAATCATCCAAATATTTGCTCACCAAATATGAAGGAACAAAAACAAGGTCCTAAACACAATAGACATCCAGGATCCAATTTCCTTTCAGAACTGTAGAGCTCTAAGAGACCACTAGGTAAAAGGAACAAATTACTCAGAAATTCGTTGAGGGTTCTCATTCAGGTCACAGGTCATGCCCTTCGGTTATTATTCATCCACAACATGCTTTGATGAGTAATATGACACTAAATTAGTCTATACAAGCCGAAGGATAATCATCCAAGTCAGATACAAAGATTATGTTACTCTTCAATCCAATGGCTATATAGGTGGGACTCATTTAGTCCCTTATGAAAGGTATATAGGCAATCCCATCTGTTTCTCATCCGTCACACTTGCTTATTATTAAATCATGAAAAATATAAGGGATTATTTTCATGTAACTTATTGTCATGCACACTTGCTCTAATAATGCCTTCCTCCTAGACTACCATCTTTTCAAATGTGATGAGATCATCAGGTAACAGTGTAAGATATGAAGGCTTAGCCTGCTGTGTTGTTAGCACATTAAAAAAAGAAATTGCTGGGATAATTAACAACTACCTATTTGTCTGTGGGATGCATTCATTATGGCTCTACAAATTGGAGGTCTCCAAAATCTGTGCAGTAAAATTTACTCTTTGTTCAGGAAGTTCCCCTTGGATTTGGGGAAAATTCTGGTTTGCTGTGTCTATTGTAATTGTGACAGGCAGTTGACATGTCTCATAGTCTAAATGTAGTGGCAAGCAGGGGGTGGTACAATGATGAAAAAACTGCCATTCATTCTTGTGCAAAGGAAAGGTGTTTCTTAGCATATTCCAACCTATGTTCAGACTAGAGTTGGGTCTCTGGGGTTGAAGGTCAAATCTGTGAGGTCAAAGCTATTTCTTGTCAATCTTCGTTCACTAATGACACATGAATTGGAAATTAGAACAAAGTAAGTAAAACGAATAGCCAGAAGGTGAGTGTCTGTTTTATTACTCAGAAGAGCTGGGAAATCTGGCCAATTGTTGCCCTATGTGGCTTGAATGACAGTTGTTAAGTTGAAAAAGGGACAGTGTGATGGGAATGCCACTTTAAATCTCAATTACCTCCTCCACTCCAATCAGCTTGGTAGAGC